>PVKA01014244.1:0-52911 GCA_004027165.1 Ctenomys sociabilis
ATCATATCTGCAAATCTGTGATCAATTCAGAGTACTCACATAGTATTTGATTAGGTTAATATATACAAAAATCTCAACTAAGAAAAAGTTTTAATGACAGTAAAGAATTATTAAGAATAAAACATAACAAAAATACTGGAATGGCAAATACATGACCAGCATTTCTAACAGGTTGAGAATAGGATATCACACGAAGTTTTAGTACGACAGTGTCTATGACGCTAACGGATGGCAAGGTATCACTTGTGGGACTAAGTTACTGCTATTTCCTTTACATCCACCCTGTAGACCTGGATGGAATCATGCCCTATAGGATGCAGAAGTCCATTTGTAGATTGTGCTAACTGAAAGACAGCTGTCGTATGTTTCTTTTTCTCCTGTGTTTAATTGTTTGGCCTATTTGGTGTGTTGCTCTGGATTTTTTTGTGTGTGTGGAACCTAGGACTGAACTCAGACCCTTTTGCTTGCAGGAGAAGGACTTATTCCACTGAGTCATCTCCCTGGCCCAGCTGTTCTGGATTTTTGATGCGGGTATTTACAGCTGTAAGCTTCCCTCTTGGGATTGCTTTCACTGTGTCTCATAAACTCCCATGTGCTATCAGTATATTTTCACTTAGTTTTCTCTCTCTCTCTCTCTCTCTTTTTCTTTTTTTTTGGAAGAGCTGGGGATTGAACTTAGGCCCTTGTGCTTACTAGCAAGCGCTTATTCTACTGAGCTATCTCCCAGCCCGCTTCACTTAGTTCTAGAAACTGTCTTATTTATTGCTTGATATTTCTCTAACCCATGGCATATTTAAGAGTGTATATTTAGCTCTATTCATTTACATAATTTCTGTCTTTTCTTCTGTCATTTATTTTTAACTTCACTGCACTTTGATCTGATAAGATGAATACTATAATTTCAACTCTTTTGCATTTATTTAAACTCTCTGTTTAAGTATTACACTGTCTATTTTGACAAAAGGTTCAGGTGCTGCTAAAAATTGTGTGTATTCATTGTTGAAATGGACAATTCAGATATCTATTAAATTCATTTACTCAAAGATTATTTTCAATTGTGATTTTGTTGATTTTTCTTCTAGTTGAATTGTATATTGTTGATTTGGCTTATTGAGAACTCTACTATATTTGTGTATATATTTACCTGTTTTTTTTAGATCCACTCATACTTGTTTTATGAAGTTGGAAGTGCCAATGTTAGATGCATATGTTTTAAAAATAAGTTTATTAGTCCATTTTAAATATCCAAAATGACCATAATCATCATAGGGAATTTATAACTTTAGATGTTATAACTTGATTCTTTTTCCCCATCTATATTAACAATTGTTGTCACCTCCCTTTGGGTGTTCCCTTAGTCAACATACAACCTCTTTTGATCAGTTTGACCTGAACTCGATTTTTGTGAATATATAATAGCTATATTTGCTTTCCTTGGGTTCCTGCTGAACGTAATATTTTCTATCCATTACTTTTCATTGTAAGAGTTACTTCTTGGGTGAAATATGTTTCTTGTAATGAGTATACTGTTCAATTTTGTTCCTTTATTCATTTTGCTAATTTGTGACTTTGGTTGGTGAATTGAGACCATTCATATTTATGTTATATCTGATAAATTTGACTTATAAAAGTGATTGCATTACTTTCCTGCTGCTAATTCCCTTTGGAAAGGAAAGCTTTTCTGTTCCTTGTGGCTATTGTATTCATTTCACTAGACCTTTTCTCATTATTAGTTTCATTCTTTCCTTCTAGGTTATCCTTGTGATGTTTGTAGTGCTGGTTTGGTAGTTATGAACTTCTGTAGGTGGTGTTTACCCTGAAATTGTCTAATGTCTCAAGTTTGAAAGACAATTTTGCAGGATACATCAACCTAGGTTAGAAATTATTTTTTTGTAGTGCCCAAAACACTTACTTCTAAGGTCTGTTTGCCTTCAAATTTTATGTTGAGAATCTGCTCATTCTGGTGGTTTTTCTTCATAAAGGACTTACTGATTCTCTCTAAGAAATTTTAAGATGTTGTCATTATTTGAACTGTGGGAATTTTGATTCTTTTTTTTTTTTTCTTTGTATTGTAGGAAAGGGTCTACAGGGTGTTCAGTGTCTCACTACTAGATCAGACTCATAGTGATCCACCTGTTTACAGCCTCCCAAGTGCTGGGCTTACAGGCCTGTGCCACCATTCCCAGTCTCAATTGTCATCTCATCATGCCCTTTGGGCAGCACCAGCACAGCAGGCCTGGAAATGGAAACCCAGGCCCCCGCACCTGTTTGCAGGTGCTTTAATCCACTGAAATATTTGGCCAACCCTGCAATTTTGATTCTGATATGGCAAACAAGTTCTTTTCTGATTTTGGCTATTTGAATTCCAAGTGCTTCATTTTTTTATAATAAAAGGGCCCTCAGGATATATGTGTGAACTGGAAACACTTGAAGGAATCAACAACTGGGATCAACTCTTCTTGAGGAGTTTCTTCACGTCAAAAGAAATTGTCAACAGAGTGAAAAGACAACCCACAAAGTTTGAAAAAATCATAATTAATAAGCAATCAGACAAACATCTGCTGTCTAGAATATACAAAGAACTGAAATATAACAAGGCCCTCAAATTTAAAGACCCAATTCAGAAATGGGCATCTGAGATGAATACACACTTGTCAGAGGACAAAATTAAAGAAGCGAATAAATATATGAAAAAATGTTCCACATCTGTGAAATGCAAATAAAGACAACACTGAGATACCATCTCACTCCAGAAAGAATGGCTATCATAAGGAAATCAACCAACAACAGATGTTGGGGAGGTTGTGGGGGAAAGTGAACACTTCTCCACTGCTGGTGGGAATGTAGATTGGTACAACCATTGTAGAGGTCAGTGTGGAGACTCCTCAAAAGAGAAGGACTGGAAATCCCATTCAAGCCAGCTATCCCCCTACTTGGAATTTTCCAAGAAAAACTGAAAACATTTTATCATAGTGATATATGTGTACCTATGTTTACAGCAGCACAATGTGTGATAGCAAAATCTTGGAAATAGCCAAGATGTCCATCACATGAGGAATGGTTGAAAACGATGTTCTATTTCTATATAATGGAGTATTACTCAGCTATTAAGAGTGATAAGCTTTTACATTGAAGTGGATGCCAATTGAACATATACTCATAAGTAAAATAAACCAGACACACATGTGTAAATATTGTATAGTCTCCCTAATATAAGAAGTGAAAAGAAGAAATACAAATACAAATGTACAACAACAACTGAAATAATTGAGACAGATAGAGCAAAGTGAATGGCATATGCTACAGGCTACTAATCAGCTTTTCTTCTGGATGTTTAACAACCTAAGTTCACAGATCAAATTAAAGAAATACAAGAGCTACAAGGCTAGCCAACATTTTGGCCCTAGCCTTTCAATGTCAGCGAGGACTCAGGACATAGGAGAACCTGTACTGTAACATCATGAAACTCAGCCAAGCCCCAAATTTTCTGAACAAGGAGATTATGGAGCCACAGAGGAAAGAGATCGAAGTTCTTTGGTGTGCCTGGGGAGAGTCACATTGAGAGAAAACTTTCTGTCAAGCTCTCACAGAGAGCAAACTGGTCAAGCACTACCTGTGACTCATCTACATGGATGACACAAACAAAGGATCTACAGAATAAGGTACAGGATTACAAGATAAACCCTGAGGGGACTTCACTGACTTCATCAGAAACAAAACACTATATGTTTTGGCATATAGGTCTTGCTCTATCTTGGTCTTGACCATCCAGCAGAAAAGTGTCAAATGAGGTAAACAACACTGGGCCATAATAAGATGCGCTGTAAATGGCTATGGTCGACAGCTTCTTCAGATAACTCATTGTTGTGTAATGCTGGACTATGTTGGATTGTGTCATTGAGTTCAGGCTCCTAAATTAGTTGAATGACAATGGAGTGCCTATCTTTGATAGGTGTAGACAAAGGAAGAGGTATAGAAAGGAGGAATCATGATGTGTGTGTATGGTCAGTACAGTTGGGACAGATATGCTGTGCTTCTA
Organism: Ctenomys sociabilis; assembly: GCA_004027165.1. NCBI lineage: Eukaryota > Metazoa > Chordata > Mammalia > Rodentia > Ctenomyidae > Ctenomys > Ctenomys sociabilis. The sequence continues at coordinate 4,040 of PVKA01014244.1, forward strand.
CAATTCTATAATTCTATGAGAGGCAAGATTTGAGCTGATGGTGGTTGGACTGGATATTATGTGGGCTTCTAGTACTATGGACAACCACTAGGAAAATAAGAAGGTAGAAAGTATTACTTACTGAATCTGTGATATAATTCATGTATAAAAAATAAGATACGTAAACAGCTACACTCTCTTAATTTACTGATAAGAGACATTCGCTATAATAATGTCTGTAAGTATAATATCAGGTATGCACCTTGTATGATACCAAAACATTATGAAAACAGTTTGCAATGTATTCATTTACCGAATCCTTCCTGTTAAGGTGTCTTAAAACTGTCTCATTGATATTTGTACTTCAATAAAATAAAAAATAAAAAACGAAAGGATATACGTGAGATTGGAGTAGAGATTTAGGAGATTTTGAAAAATAGTTTATACCTCTTTTGCTAAATTGTGCTCCGATTTCTGTGTTTTGTAATGTGGTCTTCCCCAGAGCACAATAGGAGACAGAGAAAATGCATAGCCTCAGGAGCCATCCATCACTGCTAGGTGGAAAATAAATCCTGTGGATCTCTTTTGTTATGTATTATTCATTATGTATTAATTCACTGCTTGTACTAAGTGATGGCACTTTGAAGATGTATCACATAGTCTCAACTTCATCTGTACATTAATTATTTTAAAAATATAAACAACTATAAATATACAATTTTTAAAAAGTTTTACCAACACACACACGCGCACACACACACATACACACACAAAGTAAAAGTACAGGTGATCCACCCCAGGGTTAAAAATTAAATGAAAAGAAGCTTCCCTTGTCTGCAGAGAGATTATTAAAGGAGTCTTTTTGATTTCTGTCGATAAAAGAATGGGAAATACTTTTAACTTACTTTAGCACCTTTCTCAATCATAACAATTCGTCCCATCCCCAAAGAGTGTGTATGCTGGCTGGTGCATAATAACATGTGTTTTGCATGTTATCTATGGAGGGGGGCAAAGACATGAGAAAATCTCCTTCCAACTTTTATTTCTGATTAGAATTATGCAATGTGCTATTCACTTGTATAGTACTGAGTGTTGAGACTGTAAGGTCCTCTGCATTCTTCCCTTGGCAGAGAGGAAATGCATTGGCCACTATCGCTTTGAGTTAGCTGCATTTAAGACAAGTCGGAATTCAGTACATAGTTATCAGTTATTTGTAACTGTGAACATGTGGTTAGTTACGTGGAATGAAGCATTGATACTGTCTATGATTGGTGTAGAAAACAATTCAGAGGGGGGAAATTTACTTAAATAAGGTTTTCCTGGAAGGATGTGTTAAAAGAGAAAATAGGAAAGAATAGAGAGGGAATGGGAAAGGAAAGGAGAGAGGAGAGAGATGAGAGCAAAAAGAGAAATGGAAGAAACAGAGGCCATACATACACTGATGAAACATATTTATCCTAAGTTGAACAGGGTTCTAAGCAATTCACAGTAGTTTCTGCTCAGTAAACTAAAATTATATTATTAAAAAAAATTAGTACAGGCTTGCCAGTAAACTGAGAAGAGAGAAAGAAAATTTTCTGGTGGTCCATAAGACATGGAATGACTGTGCTTTTCATTATGTGTGCAGAGCTTGCCCCTCCTGCACGATCTGTCTGACTACCGTAGGAAAGCCCGGTTAGATTTCATTAAAAAGTACAGTCTCATGAGAGATAGCAGCGTATTGGAAGTTGTACAGTTGATCATATTTCAATCACCAAATTACTCTCAAGAAAGCATGTAAAAGGATATAAGATTCTAAGAAAATTCATGTGTGTCTCTTCCAATTTTATCAGTCAGTACTTTGAAATCATCCGTATACTTCAGATATGTAAGTATTTATTTGGATGTAAAAGGCTGCTGCTTTGATAAAAGTGCTCACTTAGCATATGTATGAAAGAAAATACAGTACATATTAGAATGATCTTTTTTCCTGTTAGAAAAAGAATAAGATAACTGTTAAAATTCTTGCTGGAACTTTATTGTTACCTTAAGAATTAAGCAATTGGAGAATAAAGGTTGCCATTCATTGCCTTAACAAATATTTTATCATATACGATATTCTCTGCATAATATGCTTTCAGAAGCTAAGTAGACAATACTAAAATTCAAAATTTATCCTACCCATATTTTCTTGTATTCATGATTAAATTCTGATTTGGCAAATAATATCTTTGATATTTAATATCTTTTATATAATCAAGTAAAATTATTTTCTTGTTTTTCTGACAAACCGTAAATAAATTTTACTTTTTAATCATTTATTTATTCATTTGGGACACGGTCTTGCTATGCAGCTCGAACTCATAGTGACGCTCCTGTCTCAGCCTCCCCACTGCTGGGGTTACAGGCATGGTGAGCCACTTCACCTGGTTTCAGTGCAATGGTGACTGCATGGCATGTAGTACCAGGATTGAACTCAGGTCCTTGTGCTTGCCAGGCAGGCGTTCAGACAGCTGAACTGTCTCCTCAGCCCCTGTATTATGAATGTTATTAAAAGGAGTTAAAATATATAATTTACTAATGTGCAAACTACAAATAAATTCAGTTAATATTTGAGTTCCCGAATTACATTTGACAGTTTAAATTAAGTTATAAAATAAGAGTTGAAAAAGAAAGATGATTTATATAAATTACTAAGTTTGCTGTTTGGCATATGTTTCCCATGATGGATTTAACTGCCTGAGCAGTACTTTAATAAGAACTGAAATTCTAAGTAAAATAATTCATGGGCTGGCAGGATTGCTCAGCAGACTAAAGCATCTGCTTCGGCAAGCTTAGCCATTGCGGGGACCTTGGCTCCATCCCCAGCACCAAGGGCTTGCCAGACCCGCCCCCAGGGCAAGCTGAGCTGGCTAAAATCTGGGAGTAGGGTCTTACACCTGTAATCCCAGTGCTGGCGAGGCTGAAAGCAAGAGGATCCCCATGAGTCTGAGCTGCGTTGGTGAGACCGTATACCAACCAAATACATTAAAAAAAAAATCATGATTTAATGAAAATAGTCATGATGCTCAGCTACTTCAACTTCACTTTTTTTAAGAATAAAGGGGATTGTCTTAGCTGCTTTGTCTTCACTGAGAAAACATACCCAACAACCACAAAAATAAAGTTTTATTTTGCCTCAAAGTTTGTAATGGTTTCAGTCAGTTGGTAGGGTGGCTGCAGAGGAGGAAATGTACCTTCATGGATGGTGGTGGGAAAAAGACACAGGGATCAAATAGTTATGGAAGGAAACAGAGCCTTCCGGGCCATGCCCCATGCCCTCCCTCCTCAAACCCAAATCACATTTAGCTAACTCACCAGTGTGCTAATGCACTGATGAGTCTCACGCCCCATGATCCTCTTATCTCCCCAAAGTTCATCTATGAGCTCAGGAGGGCTTAGGGTAACATTGAGATATAAACCACAATGAAGATAGTGATTTGCAAGTGGTGGGAGTCAAACTGATTAACAGTGTGGAGAACAGATATTGTAGTAGGGGTGGATCTGAGTTAAAGGTGAAAGATCATCTACAAGGTGTTGCAACAACCCATAGAAACAGGCAGGAAAACCGGCCCTATGGAAGAAGCTATGGGAATGGAGAGAAGAACGTGTTTATAAAAAAGAAAAGAGGATTTTAAATTCATTAAAATGACGCTTGGTTACATGTAAGAAGGAAGGAGTAAGGAAAGACAGTGCTATGGTTCTCAGCTGGGGTCACACGAGCTAAGCTGGTTGGTAATTCCTGTGAGCACACTGGCTGGTCTCCAAGGAATACGGATTCTTATGCTCCCAGAGCTTGTACAGCAGGTGGTGCCTTGTCTAGAGACAGAAACAGGCTTCTCACTAATGGATGAAGGCAGCTAGGGTTTAAAAAAATGTATGCACTTAATCAGGCATAATTACATTCAGAAAAACAGAAGAAAACGAGAATTTAGCGCAGTGACTGGTACAAAAAGGAAAGGGGAAAAATTTTAAAGTTTTTAAAAATTAAAATATTCTAGCAAAATCTTAGAAAATATTAAGCATTTTTTTCTGGGCATCCATGGCCATGTTCCTCACATCTAACTTGTAAATCATTTTTTGTGCTCAGAAGACTTGGAGGTCTCCATGGAGAAGCTTCTGAGCAGGACTGTTGGGCACCAGCTCCAGCGTCCTGCTGTCCTCCTGGGGTTCTATGTCTCGGTGACCAGAGAAAGAAAAGAAGGTCACAGGAGTAGACAGTATCGCCTGTAGAATGAAAAACATAGTTGAAGTTCTTAGAGGATACATTATGCCAGCGATAGAGGATCACTGGAATTTTTGAGAAAGGCAAACTATAAATAAACTATTTGGAGTTGACCTAGTTTTCCTCCTTGTGAGCTAACCTCATGCATGTATAACTGATCTGAATTAAGTGGCCTCTCTTGGTCCTGACAGGGTTGTCTATGAGGAAACCTAATGCAGCAAGACCACAAGGTTTGACTAAAACACCTGCTTAGAGAAGCCCAGGAACTGGGGTTTGACCCCTGACATGCTATGCCAGCCCCTCCCCAAGGGCATACTGACATGGAGACTGAGACTAGGTATGGTGTCGCTTGCCTATAATCTCAGTGCTTGGGAGGCTGAAAACAGGAGGACCATTACAAGTCTGATCTGTGTAGAAACACTATGTAGGCTTCACACTGAATACAAAAAAAAAAAAAGACCGAAAGGTTTTTAATTAAAAAATTCAAAAATACTTTATTTATTTATTTATTTATTTATTTATTTATTTATTTTTTTTTGTCTTTTTGAGACAGGGTCTCACTATGCAGTTCAGGCTGGCCTCGAGCTCACTTTGTAGCTCAGGCTGGTCTCGAACTCACAACAATCCTCCTGCCTCAGCCTCCCGAGTGCTGGGATTACAGGCATGTGCCACCACGCCCAGCTAAAAATACTTTATTTATTTAGCTTTCTTCACTAAAGGATTTGAGATGATGTGGAAATCACAGAATACGATATGAATCAAAAAATTTAAAATGAATTCCAAAAGTCAAAGAGATATAAATATTATTATTCAGTTTTGGTGTTTTAACCATGACAAGAATCACCCAGAAGACAACATAGAGGACATTGTCCTATATCTTGAAAATAAGACTTTCAGAAAGGCCAAACTTTGCCAACCGTCTTGGCCTTTTCAATCCTCTGACAGATCTAATGCTGGTTGCACTGGCACTACAAGTCTCAAAATCGCTGTGTGCTTTTCTTCACTATATGGGAAAGAAACTCATGCTGTATTTTATATAACTTTGCCTTTTCAAAACGCTGCATCAGAGCACAGAGCTGATGAAATGAATTAAATGTCATACAGAAGAAGGTCAGCAGGAGACAATCCTGCCAACAGGCAACGCCATCTGACATGCCACCCCACGCCACTGAAGATCTGATATTTCTTTTTTAAAATAAAGGCAATGATAGATAAATTTTGCCTTAAACATATTTGGAAATATTTTTGCAACCCAAATGGAAAGGACAGAGAAATAACACATATGGATCTATAGTTGAATAGCATCGAGTATTAAATATACCTTCTCCAATCATATTGTAAATTCATCTCTAAAGATATGCAATCTATTATTTAAGATGGACTTAGTATCATTTTATTTGTGTGCAATAATAATCACAAACTGAATATTTTAGCATTTTATGGCAATGACATATGTTTTCACCTTTCTCCATACTGTATTATTTTTGAGATCGGTGCTCCTAAGCACATATGATCTTAATGTACTATAACATAGCATGACAATAACCAACTCTAGGACTGTACCAAATATACATATATGTCTATTTTCTTTTTAATAAAAATGTGTATTATTTCTTTTTGTGCAAAAACAGTCTTGCAATAAGTATCTTTGCACCTCCTTTAGGCATGTATGTGAGTTTGTCTAAAAACCTGAAACAACAAGACTTAAGAATAGGCAAATCTTGTACTTTACATCTTGTACTTGACCTTTCATTCAAAGTTGTGAAATTATTTACATTTTTTTCTAATTCATTACTTACTAACAACTTCTTTACATTATGTTATTTGCTATTTTATTTTTATTAGTATATGTTTATAATGCATATTATTTAGCTTCTGTTCAGCATTTAATATATGATATCTTTTTGAGTTCTGAAAATAGAAATATCTATTGACCATGAATGTTCAAACCAAAAAGTAAAGATAAATAAAATAAACCAGTTCATCATACAAGTAAGGTAACCAAATTAGAAGCAGTTTGAAAATAAAAAAAGAAAACTGATAAAAAAATAATAATGGGCCGGGAAGATGGCTCAGTAGAATAAGCACTTCCCTAGCAAGTGCAAGGGCCTGAGTTCAATCTCTGGTTCCAAAAAGTAAATAAATAAATAAAAGAAAAAATCATGGCAGTTAATATGTAAAGGCAAGACACAGAATAAAGATATTAAGAACTTATATATATGAAAATATCAATATTTTATACGAAAATCATGTGTGTATGCAGGAAGACTACACAATAAGTGAGTAAGATTGAATATGGGGCCAGGGAGATAGCTCAGTGAAGTACGTGCTTACCTGACAAACAAAAGATACTGAGTTTGATCTCTGGTACAAAAAAAAGATTGAATAGGAACAGGAAGATATCTCACAAAGTGACACCCAGGTGGCAGTGGGCATCACATTGCTGCTGGTAAGTGAAATGCTGTCTGTGATGTGAAACTATTGTAAGTACATTCTTTAGGTCAACAAAAATGTAACTGATACTGTTCAATATTACACAAGATTAGAAGTGATAACAAAGTGCATAGTGACTGTTCTTGTAGATGAAGAATTGTGGGGCTGTGAGAGAAAGGTGGTGGACAGCTTGGAGATATATATATATATATATATATATATATATATATATATATATATATATATTCGCTAAAGTAGTATTTTCACATTTAGTTCTTAAGTCAATACTTAGGTCACTATTTACTGTATAGAGTAAGCATAAAATATAATTTCTTTTTATACTTGTCATATTTATACCAATATTTATTCAATGGAAAATAGAAAATGGTTTATATACTTATATGTAATAGCACTTGAGACCTACCTTAAATTGGTCGTACCATACATTTATGGTACGATAAAATATGATCAATGTTTATATTTAACAAAATGATTACAGCGCAAGATCGTCTGTCATTGACCTCCTTCGCAGTTACCCCTCTTTCAGCGTGTCATCACATCGTCCTTGCCCCTCGCTGAAGCAGTTCTGGGAGCCACATTTCATGTGTGTATTATTAGAGGCGTGATTAAAAAAATACAGTGAGCGCTGCTGCCCAGTACAGTTCAGTGGAAAGGCAGCTCTGAGATACACTGCAGTGTGTTTGTTCAACCTTGTTCACCAGAACCGGCATCAGGTGACCTCTGGCTCTTCACCGCGATCAAAATTATTAGGAATAGTAAGTGTTTTGAATTGAGCTACAGTAGTATGGCTGCCATGGCAGTGCAGCTGAAGACAGTGGATGACTGCTCCAGAAAGTGGGGAAACGAGGAGCAGTTCTGCAGGAAGTGAGAGCGAGACATTGATGGTACCCAGGGGAATGTGTCTTACTGCAATCTTCAAAACAAGTTAATAATACCTTGTATTTTCCCATCACACATGATGCATCTACCATTCTGTTTCATGTATCTGTCTGTCTAGCTTTGAGAAAAATTCCTGATATTTTATATGAAGTTTTTAAATTATTGTGTTATTTGTGAGCATAATACACTGTAATATTTTTCTGCCTCAAAATTAGGACTGCTAATAAATAAATAAATAATGTATCATATAAGAGAAAGTTTGTTTATATTGACATTAAATTTGAAAGGAGATAAGTTTTGTAAGTGAATTTAAAAGCTTACATAAGAAAGCTAAACTTCAGAACATACTTTTACATTATTCTAGGTTTATATTTCTCTCAAGGCCCTGACAAATAGTATATGCTATTATACATCAAGCAAATTGTCCCAAATAATTTCTAGAGATAAAGCATTAAGAAAACTAGTCAAAATTATAAAATTCACACACTATAAGTGCTCATCATATTCAATATCTAGTTTTAAAATGTTTGAAAATGTAAGTCAGCTGCTTTATAAACAACATCTATGAAAGACACCTTCTAATTAACAATTATATAGGTATATTAAACAAAATCTTAATTATAGTAAAAAGAAACTTCCAGAGAATGTAAAAGAAGACATATTCTAAGAGAAAACAGATCTCAGAGATTAAAAGATAAAAATGATAAATTAAGAGTATTAAGGAAAAAATGAAAAAATAGTTTAAAAGCTATTTTAACTTTAAGAGATAAATAACAGGAAAGGTACACAATAAACAGTTAGGAGTTAAGAGGTTTTTCAAATGAATAACAAATGAAAATATTTTTATTAAAAACAGAGCTAACTTCAAAAAATGGTAAGCAACTTCATTTTGCTTTCAGAAATCAAAGCATGTAAAGTCTTATTTATTTGTTTACTTAAAGAAATGTTACACTTTGGTATGAAACACTTAATTTTCCATAGTCAAATAAATAAATATTTTCTGTCCGATTGCAAAAAGTTCAAATACATACATTCCCGTCACCAAAAAAATTCATAAAATATACAAATAGAAAATTAGGCAGGTGGACTAAATCCTTAAAATGAATGCCTAATCTATTTGTCATACTGAAGGGCAGTCCTCCCAAAGGAATGCTATGGAGAAAAAATGAAGAAGCCATTCACCTGGTTGAACTGATGATTAAAAATTCCAGTTTTAGGGGCCAGGGACATAGCTCAGTGTAATAAGTGCCTCAGTTCAATCCCTGGTACTACCAAAATAAATAAGCAAATGAACAAGCAAATAAATAAAATCTAGTTTTTATTTTCTGGTTCTTTATCTTTTAAACTCAAAACTCACAATGTTACAGCATTTAGAAGACACATCAATAATAGGAAAGAAAGATACCTACATCTAGCTCTACCTCTAACACAACTCTTTACAAGAAAGAGCATTATATGAAATACAGTAATAGTAGACAATCTGCATTATCTACAATAATGTTAATATGTGAAAATAAAGTGGAGAAAAAAAGAAAATATTGTCAAAGAACATCACTGAATTAAGAAGGAAGAGCAGTAACTTTTAGAATTTTAGGAAACACAAGAGAAGAAAGTTTGAATAAGATGTGTAGAAAAACATCGTTAACAGAATTGATGACACTGGGGCTGGCCAAATAGCTCAGCGGATTAACGTGCCTGCAAACAGGTGCAGGGCCCAGGGCTTCGAATTCAGGGCCTGCCATGCTGGCTCTGCCCCCCCCCCCAGGGCATGCTGAGAGGGCGATTGAGACTGGGCTTCGTGGCATGAGCCTAGAATCTCAGCTCTTGGAAGGTTGTAAACAGGCAGCACTATGAGTCTGATCTAGTAGTGAGACCCTGAACACTATGTAGACCCTTCCCTAAAATACAAAAATTAGAAAAGAAAGAAAAGAATTGATGATCTTGACTAAACCACTTTTCTTGGAGTAGTTAAGAAGATGATATTGATTTGGATCCACATATGCAACTAGTGAAAAGAAAATAAGAAAATCTGTTCAGAAAAATTTTCTGAAGAGGCCAGCTCTGAGGATGAAGGGCTGGCTAAATAGATGGAAATAGTTTGGTGTGCAAACTTTTCTTGACTTTTATCACATACTGTATAAAGGCAGTAGGACATGCTGGTATATTAATATGATTTCTATAGAAGAAAAGGACAGAAGAAAATGTGAAGAGAAAAATTTGTTATATTTTACTGTATATATTCATACATTTTATATATGTTTGGAAACTGTGAATAAAAGTGGAACCAATAACTCCATTTATATAAGTTTTCTTCAATAATCAACTTTTGCTTTCAGCATCACACCAAAGTTTATGAAGCTCATTCAGAGTTAGTATTTATGTCAAGGGAAGGATAGCAGAGAAATAGATACATCATAATCAATAAATATAGTCAATATATCAATGAAAGTGTGCACAGGAATGAGCTGATTGCTGGTGAGGAAGTTATGAGGTTACAGCTGAGGAAGACCATTTAGGACCAAGAAATATTTGAATGGATAGTTTCCAACTGATGTTGAAAAAATATCAATAACAAAATATTAAAAAATAAGACTTTTCAAAGAAAAAAAAGAACTGAACTGATTTTTAAGTAAGTCAATGGGCCAGTGGTACATTTCGTCTTTCACTGTTTTGTGAAATCTTTCAAAATCATCCAGAAGAGCAAGTTTATTTATACACCATGGGCTATGCAAGACTGCAGACAGCAAAGTAGACGAATTTGGCAGAGTAACAGCACTGGTGTGTCAACATTAGAAAGACTGTGACTTGGATGTGAGACAAGAGATGCAAGAGAGAATGTGCAGAGTCGGAAAAGGGACAGTTCATCCGCACACTGGTAAAGATGAAGATCTGTCTGCATAGTAACTTACAACAGAGAGGGATAAAGCGCTAGAAGGCATTGTCAGTGAGCAGGATTTCGGAGCAGATTATCCTAAGAAAATTGGCAAGTATTAATTAATTTATGCTATTCCTGCTCCTGTGAGTGAAAGTGACTACAAAGGTCAGTGTCTTGGAAAGTTGAAGATATTTAGACCATAGGCAGAGAATTAGCAAACAGATGCTACTTGTATGTCTTAACCATATCAATTAACGTCTCAAGTTAGTTTTAGACTAAGTAGTTGACAAAAGTTAAATAGCTCATTTATCTTCCTGATCTTTGAATTTAATTTTTACTGAAGACTACAACAAGGAAGATTGACAGTTGTAAAAGTTTAGATAAAGATCAACCATATATTCAATCCTTTCTGAGGCAAGAAATTAAGTATTAACTCTAGAACAGATTTAAGAAACCCACCAACTTGTTCTATAGTACCTTTCTGCCGCTGAAAAAAAATTACCTGCAATTATTTTTTGAAAACCAAAATAGAAGTAGATTATTGTTCCATAAAAAATTTAAAACTCCCCTGAAATCGAGCAGGAAAATGTGTGTGTGTGTGTGTGTGTGTGTGTGTGTGTGTGTATGTGTGTGTGTGTGTGTGTGTGTTCGTGCACACAGCTTCATAATAGTTTTTGTAGACTAACTTTGAATATTGTGATGTAAGACTTTTGTATGCTGAGGAATTTAAATAACTTATAGTATGCTATTATCTTTTAAAAACATAATCTAAATAAATAAATCAGAGGGACATATATTTGCAATAAACAAATGAAACTATAAAATCCTTTATTCAAGTAAAATAGGAAACAGGTTCATATTTGCTTTGTGAAGTTTTTATTAGTATTGTTCTAAATATAAAGTTTTTTCATTGATTTTTTAAAATTTTGTTTTAAATTTAATTTTATCTTTTAAAGAAAAAATAAGAACAAAGACAGTAAATAAGCATAGAACAATACAATGGTACAGAATTTCAAAACAATAGAAAATTAATAAAGTTGTTAGATTACAAGTTGCTATCAACAATTTTTTTGCTTATATTAGCAGACACAGACATGAAAGATTGATTTAACAATTAAACATTAACTTTTCCTTCTAATAATAATTATGTAACTGTTGAGGAACTCTAAAATTATGTAAATCAGTATATTCATGCATGTTTACTAGAATATTATTCTTTCAAAAAAATAAATAATGTTAGTAATTGCAGAAGTATTTTTTTTCTGTATTTAAGACAGGATCTATAGGGTGCTCAGGGTCTCACTACAGAGATCAGACTCATAGTGATTCTCCTATTTACCACCTTCCAAGTGCTGGGATTAGGCGAATGCCACAATGCTCATTCTCAGTCACCCACTCCATATAACCTGGGGGCGGACTGGCACAGCACACTGGAGACTGAACCCTGTCCACTACGCTTTAGAGGTGAAAGACATGGGATTATTAAATTTTCTCAAGATCCTGTTAGCACACTAGTAACAAGTTGTTGACAAGTTCCATAGTGTTCACAGTGACTAATCAATGAAAAGCTGTACCTGCTTAAATTAACAGTGACAATGGGGGATGATAAAATTAATTTTATTTGAGGAGTGATATATTTTGTTCCACACAGATTATGTTTTATCATAAACCTCTATAAATCAAAAAAATTATATTAAAATAATTTTCTGGATTCTTTTGAAAAATCAAAATACCTGATGACGTAGAGCTTCAGATGGCAGCTGGTCCATTTTTATATGGGATTTGTCATTTCATCCATTACTCCTTTCCTGCTGGTTTTTTTTGTTTTTTGTTTTTTTTTTTGCAGAACTGGTGTTTGAACTCTGGTCCTTGTGTTTGCCAGGAAGTGCTTATTCCACTGAGCCATCTCCTGGCCCTCCTTTCTTGTTATTTGTATTCTCATAGCTGTGACTGTTTGGGCATTTCTTTGGTCCTCACAGAGGTTTGAGTTTGACACACCCTCCTCTGTCTGTGAGTTTGGAATAACAAGCATTTCCCCCTGTTTTCACCTTTGCTAAAGTGCAAATCTTACCCACCACCAAAAATTGTAGAAACAGCCATTGGCCCAAAAATGAGATTGGATGTAGCTGTATCTGTCTTATGGAATATAGTAGACACAAGGTAGAAAATAAAAGCAAAATCTGTGAGCATGGGCCCAGCAGGAAAGAGTACATGATTAGCACAAAAATGGTAAAAGCAGATGAACTAGTAAAAGTAAGGAGGAAATACATGGAAAGAATTGAATAAAATGATGAATCGACTGTGGAAATATGTTTTACTTTCATTATTTCACATCTCAGCTTCCCATTCAATTAACTTAGTAATGAGACACTTTCGTTTTCTCATTCCCCTGTCACCAATTAATTAATACAGCAAATCAAAGAGAAGTCAAATTTAAGAGACTTTTTTGATAAGAACAATTAAGTGTAAAGGAAAAGATTAAGGACAGAACTTGAGTAAAATACATTCTTAAAATAATGACCAAATTTTAAATTTTCTTCTGTATGGTTTTCTCAATATGTTGGAGGTATATCATTCACTTAATCTATATTATAATAAAACATGCTGAACTCAGCAGAATCTTATACTGATATAAAAAGGAAAATATAATTTTCTTACTTTGATTGCAAAACAGAGACAAGTCTATAAAAAGTAGACAAGTCTATAAAAACCTTGTGATTTTCTCATAAAAGATAATAGAAATATACATGAAAAGAAAATAATTTAAATGTAACATTTACACATGTATTAATTCCCTTCCACTCCCTGATTAGTGATTCTGCATATGAATGTCTCAAAGTTTTTTGAGTATTTCATCTTTGATTCCTTGAGTACATCATTAGGACAATCACCTATATTTGAAGTAGTGGTGCAACTTTTACTGTATCCTTTTAAAAAAAATCTTTTAATTAATTTTATTGAGAAACAATGCTGAGACAGTTTCAAAACCAATTAGTAGGACAGTTTCAATAATTAATACATTGCATATTGTTGTCTTAGTGGTTATTCATAGTACAAGAGGCAGACAGGATACCCTGTCCAAGCAGTATTACTATAAATCTTTCTTCTCATTGAATGAGAAGAAAGTTGCTGTATATTTATCCTAACTATTTTGTATAGACAGATACAAAATGGTCCTTCATTTATATCCCCTCAATTTTGATAAGGAGTTTTTTGTTTGTTTGCTTGGTTTTTTTTTTTTTTTTTTTTTTTTGGCTACTTCAGGCTGCCTTAAATTCAGGTCTGGTACAGCTTCTGAGAGCAAGGAATCCAACTGTGGTTATGGCCTCCCTGCATTTACCGCAGCAGCGCTTTAAACAACTGAGCTATCCTGAAAAGCCTACTGCATCCTTTCTTCATCAGGATCATATTTCTGAAGAATTTCAATCCACACTACTAGTTATAAGGAACTTTTCTTTGTCATCATCAACAATACAAGTGGGTGTTCATCAGACATTTCATTACAGAAAAAATGTGGAAGAGAAGGGAGAGAAAGGGAAAAAAGATGGAAGGAGGGAAGCATGAGGACGGGGAGAGAGAGAGACAGAGACAGAGAGAGAGACAGAGTTGGATGGAGAGAGAGATCCTGGAAGTCCAGTAAGAATCAGAAATAAGTAGAAAAAAAGTTAAGATGTAGCTACTATTTTATTTCAATCGCAGTTTCTTCTTGGGCCACATAGTGACTTGCTGTGCTGAGAGGGCTGTGTATTGTAGAGCACAATGGAAGAAACTCTGTAGTGTTTTCCCAGTAAATGACAGGATAGAGGGCTGACTCCTCTGATGACAAGCCATAAGTATCCTCTGAGGGAAAAAGTAGTTTTCAGATAAAACTGTCGTATATTTTCAGTCTCTTTAAGGTGAATTTTCCAAGATGCAATTATTCACACGTAGAGTTGAATAATATAAACTAATTTACATAAATAACATGTAATTATTTATGCAAATTATAATGCTCTGTATAAAGCAAGGGGTGGCTCTTTCAATACATTTGATTTGAAGTTAAAGGAGTTGAAACCTTTTTAAAAAATTTAGAGGCTTCTTCAAGCCTCTAAATAAAACAAATTAAGCAGATATTTTACCTCAGTACCTGATCTCATTAAAGATATAGCATACGTACATAGTCAAAAATAATTTCAAGAAAAAACCCTAAATGTAAACAATATTTTCTTTATTCTCACATGCATATTCTATAGATTATAGTTAAATATTTCAGGATAAAATACAAGTCTGACAGCAAAGAAACAGGTAAATAGGAAATTCTTTTCCTCCAGTCTTTGCTGTCATATTTTTGCTGCTATAATATGCACAATGTTTCTTGTTTTGATTTCATTATTTGCAGTAATAACAATGTTTTCTACTCAAATACGAATTCATGGCTGAAACTTCCATTTGTAATGAGTCGATATGCTCATCACCATATTTCTCATATTTTTTATAAAAATATTTTGACAGAAATTTACTAGAATTAACAGATACTTAGAGGAAGAATGCTCTGTATAAAGCATAGTTTTTGACACTGTGAAAGACTCTAAGATGTATGTGTGAATCTGAACAGTTAAAGTGCTTTTCAAAATTATTATTTTCAGTCATTAAATCATCATTGATGAGGGCTGGGGAGATAGCTCAGTGGATTGAGGGACTGCTTAGGAAGTGCAGGGATTGGGGTTTCATCCCTGGCTCCTCGTGCCGGCCCCAACCCCAGGCGCACTGGGCCAATAAGACCACGTTTGGTGGTGCTCGCTGCCAGGCTGAAAATGGGAGGATCACTGAGTTCAAGGTGCAAAGAGAGACCCTGTGCAAAATACATTTTTTAAAAGGCTGTATTACTTATGAAACATAAACTGTTTCTTGTCAATCACTACAATGAGAAATAGTTCAACATATGATTTGTATTCAGATAATTTATTATTTCACTATTTAAAGTGTTAATTAATACTTGATTAAAATATTTTGTCATATGTTGTAGTAGTCAAATTCCTTTTGAAGGTAAACTTGAAGACTCTGTTGCACCATATCCCCAGGGGAAAACATGCTTTGTGAATGCTTTTCCGCTAATCCTGATTCACTTCTCAAAAGTTAAGTATCCCAATATTTTAGTATGATAAGGTTATATTGCCTCTCATATCACATTATATTGTGACTTTAAAAATAAAACTTTTTCTTGAATTCTTGGTATAATTTTGATCTAGAATACTTCCCAGAGGGCTAGAAGTGTGTGAGAAAGATGATCAGATCTGGGTTTTTATTCTTACCAGTGAATTTGTTCCTCCATGACAACAGTAGCTGAATGTGTCCTTCAAAAGTAGGGCCTGGGGCTGGGGAGATAGCTCGGGTCTAAGGGCAAGGGCAAGGACCCAAGTTTGGTCTCCGGTACTGTGTGCCATGCTAGCCCTTGAACCCCAGGTATACCGTCTGGCCACAAAATCCAGTGCGATGGTACACATCAGTAATCCCAGCACTAGGGAGGCTGAGACAGGAGGACTGCAGTGAGTGTGAGGTCCATAGCAAGACCCTGTACCAAAAAATAAATGAAAGGTTTTTGAAAATGTAAAAAAAAAAAAACCAAAAAAAAAAACAAAAAAAAAAAAAAAAAAAAAAAAAAAAAAAAAAAAAAAAAAACAAAAAAACAAATGTAAGGCCTGGTAAGATGTGGTGCATCAGTGACAGTTTGGCCTCAAAAGCATTTCTCTCTCCCTGGCTTCTCCCTTCTCACTCTGGTTACTACAACAGGAGCAGCTGCTCTCCCCATGGCACTTTCTACTGTTCTTCTGTTTCTGTCTTTGAGCAAGCAGAGGAGGGCCTATTATTATGAACCAAAATAAACTTCTTTCAAAAGTGACTGTAGAGAGCTCTGGTGAGCCCGGACCTGCTCCCACGCCTTCACAAAAGCTTTCATGATCTGTGGCCCCCTCACAACCTCAACCATCGCAGAAGGCAGACTCAGCCTGGATAGCAATGGGAACGTGGTGCGCCCTCCCAGTGTCCCCCACTGCTGTGAAGTGGTGCTGAACCCATGACAGCTGGAGCTCTGGTGAGCCTCCCTTGCTTCCCCAACAACTGTGGAAACCTGATCCACACCCCACTCCTTACCATTGATGCTGAGCCTGAGTGAATATTAGGAGACTCAAAAATGTCAGAAAGAAAGGGGAAAAGGTGTCCTCAGACCTCCAGTCCACACAGAACAAGTCTAGGTTGCAAGTCATAAAAGAACTTGGGAATTGCACACCTGAAATTTCTGAAATGAGAGTAACTGAAGTAAAGAAACAATTCCATCAGGCTGTAAATTAAATCAGAAATAGTCTCTCAGATTAAAAAAAAAGAAAGAAATCACAACAATCATGAAAAATTTGTTTAGCATATGTAAAGAAGATATAGATAAAAAATGAAGAAGAGGGATGGGGATGTAGCACAGTAGAATAAGTGAGTCCTGAGTTTAATCCCCAGTATCAAAAGAAAAAAGATGAAGAAGAGAAAAGTGATGCAAATATTGAATGAGCAATGGAGCAAAGAATGAGAATGCATGAAGCAGATATTCAGTAAATTAGAATTCATTGAAATCTGTCAAAACTGAATGAACAAAAATGAAGATGGACTTTCACACTTTGAACACAGCATTGCAACTAGTGATCACAAAAGGAAAGATATCTTAAAAATTATGTGAAACTAGACAATAACAATTCAATAGCTGCGAGATGATGCCACAGAAAACAATGCAAGACTGACTATTGTCAAGGAAAACTCAGGAGTCAACACAAATGACCTAAAAAGACTATTTTCAGAAGCACTTGCATAAAATTTCTCAAGCATGGGAAAAGAATATGGCATGCAGATCAGTGAGGAACATAGAACTCAGATTAGCCATAAACAAAATAAATCAACATCTAGACACATAACAATCAAAATCCCAGAAATTTAGCAAAAGAACAGAATATTAAGAGCAGTTAGAAAAAGCAGATCACCTATAATGGAAAGACCATCAGCATAATGGAAGATTTCTCAATGAAATTCTCAAGGCAAAAAGAGCTTGGAGTGAAGTATTTCAGGTCCTGAGACAGAGCAGCTCCCAAATCAGTCAATGTACCCTGAAAAACTATGTATCAGTTTAATAAAGAGAATTTTCCATGACAAAGAGAAACTGAAGCAATTCATTACCAAAAAACCCCAGCCTGATAGAGTCCTGATAGATATTCTAAAAGGACACAGAAACACCTTCAAGAACAACAACAGAAAGCCAGACCAAGCAATTAAAAAGAGAGAAAAAGTAGGGAACCCATCGCAGGAAAATAACATCAGAAAGATAATCCAGTACATATCAGGTATAGACATCAATGTGAGTGGCATCAATTCATCAATGAAAAGAAGCAGACTGCAGAGTGGATCTAGAAACAAAATCCAACATTCTGTATACAAAAAACACATTTAACACAAGAGGAAATTCAAAGACTTCAAGTCAAGGAATAGAGAACAATACTTGGGGACTTGCAACAACTCAGCAGACTAAGCACTTGCTTTGGCAAGCACGGTGACCAGGATTAGATCCCAAGTCACACATGCTGCACTGGTCTTCCCCCCTGGGGCCCTGAGCCAGCCACCTAGTCCAGGCATGGTGGCCCACCCCTGTAATCCCGGCACTGGGCAGGCTGAGAACAGGAGGATCACTATGAGTCTGAGCTGCGTAGTGAGACTATACTAAATGCATAAATGAAAGAAAAAGGAAAAGAAAACAATACTCTGGGGCTGGGAGATAGCTCAGCGGTATAAGCACCTTCCTGGCACATGTAAGGTCCTATGTTCAATCATCAGTATCTCCCCCAGCCATAAAAAGAAAAAAAAAGTAAAAGTAAAAATACTCTCTGAGAGAGGATCCCAGAAAAAGGAGGAGTAGCTCTTCTGGTTGTTGGCAATGTGAATGTGAAAGTAAGTATAACCAAAAGAGATTAAGAGGGTCACTACACACTTGTTAGGAGAAAACGGCAATAGGAAGAGAAACAATCACAAATATATGTGTGCTCAGTGAAGCAGCACCCAGTTGTATAAGACAAATTTTAACAGCCATAAGAAATCAAATGAGCAATAACACAATTGTAATGGGGATTTTTAACACACCATTGTCAAAAAAAGATAGGGCAGCTAGCAAAACTTCAGAAAAGAAGCAACAGAACTAAAGCAAACTTGTCATTTTTTTTTTGTTTGTTTTTTTGTGGAACTAAACTTGTGAATAAATCGACTTAGTAGACCTTTAGGGAGTATTCAAACCAAAAATCATCATAATTTGTATTCCTCTCAGGTATACCTGGGACTTTCTCCAAGAAAGACAATAACTAGCACCTAGAGCAAGCTTAAATAAAAACAAAGGAAGTGAAACTATTCCATACATATTATGGGATCATAGTGCAATGAAATTGGAAATTATTTTTAAAAAATTGCAAAATCTCCATAAACTTAGGGAAATGAAATAGCAGTCTTCTGAATGATCAATGAGGCACAGATGAAATTAGAGAAGAAATTAAGCAATATTAAAATCAAACAAAAATAGAGATATAACTTGCCATAACCTGAGGAAGACAGTGACATAGAGAGTACAGGATGGACGTAGACTGCAAAGTTTGTATGGAGGCCATGAGAGAACCAGGAACGCTGCCCACTATTGTGAAGAACAGTAAAGCTTCCAGAAGTGACGGGGACTCAAAGGGGTGCATTAATTCTAGTGGTCTGTCTGACCTTCCCTCACCTCTGCCCAGCTGCTTATGTCAGCACAGAACTCAGAAGTTTGCTTGCTTTTCTAATCTACTAGTTTGAGCAAGTATACAGCTTACCTGGGACAGGTGCCACAGCCTGGGGTATGCATACAGAGGATTCCTTTGGGTCAGGAGAAAGCCTAACAAACCAAGTTATGAAGAAAGGAAGAAAATCAAGATATAAGGTACACAGAAGTTATTAAAAGTAGGAGTTTCCAGAATAACCACAACTGTAAAATAATTTTAATGTAATTAATACAGGATCTGCAGGGTCTCACTACATAGATCAGACTTGTAGTGATCCTCCTGTTTATAGTCTCCCAAGTCCTGGGATTACAGGCACGGGCCACCACATCCAGTCTCAGTCACTGTCTCAGCGCACCTCGGGAGCGGGGCTTGCACGACCAGGGACCGACCCCAGTCCCTGCACCTGCCTAAGTAGGCATGTTGGTCTGCTGAGCTGGCCCTCATAGTTGTAATATTAACTGGAGAAAAGTGAGAATAGGACAATAATGTACACTATCGGCATTTCTGTCCAAAACAATAGCCAGGGCAATCAGACAAAAGAAATAAATAAAAGGGGTAATTATAGGGAAGAAACACATCAAATTATCATTGTTTGGTGATGGCCTGGCCCTATAACAGAACACTCCCAAAGTTCGCTAAAAGCCTTAATAACCAAGTTTAGCATTGTAGCAGTGTACACAATAAACATATGAAAATCTACAGCATTCCTTTATGTCAATAATGAACATATAGAGAATGAAATAAAGTGAAATAAATACAATATTATCAAGAAAAGTTAAATACCTAGGAATTAACCTGGATGAGGAAGTAAAATAATTCTATAGTGTAAACTGAAGCATTATGAAAAAGGAAATGAAAGATGACATCAGAAAGTGGAGATTACCTCTGTCCCTGGAAAGGGAGAAACAGTATTGTGAAATTAGCCATATTTTCAAAGCTGTTAAGTGCATTTATTGCAATCCCAATCAAAATACCAATAATATTCCTTAAAGATAAAGAGAGAACATTCCTAAAATGTACTTAGAACCAGAAGGGACTCAAAATAGTAAAAGCAGTCCTGGGAAATAAGAACAAGGCAGGAAGTATCGCAATCCGAGCATTCAGTTTATATTGCAAACCATAAAATACAGCAATAAAATAACAGCTTACTATCAGAAAATCAGAAATGTGGATCTATAGAAGGGAACAGAGAGTGCACAATCAGTCCCGTGCACATGCAGGCATTTAATCTTTCAGAAAAGGGATAAAAATATATGCTAGAGCAAAGATAGTCTCTTAAGAAATGGTCCTGGGAAAACTGACTACACGCCAAAAAAATTGAATTTGCTCCCCTATCTCTCACATTATACTGAATTAAGTTTAAAAGAGGTCAAACATTCAAGTGTTAAAATATAAATATTTAACATCTCAAAAAGATAACATGAGAAAAATTCATGAGCATATACTTGTAGGAAAGAACTTGCTGAATAGAAATCTGGTTGCACAAGAAATAGTGACAAGGGTCAGCAAGTCTAGGCACATCAAATTAAAAAGATTCTATGCAGCAAAAGAGATAACTGCGAGTGAACAGACAATCTACAGGATAAAACAATATTACCAGCTATTCCTCAGACAGAAAATTAATAAAAAACAAAAAACCTAGACCCTCTTAAAGAAGACTGAATCAAAAAAATCGATGAGAAATTAATAGGAAATTCTAAGAAAGTAGTATGAATGGCCAATAAATCCATGAAAATAAATATTTAATATCCACAGCCTTTAGAAAATTCAAATTAAAACAACAAAAAGAAAAATTATCATGATTTTTTAAATTATCATTGAATAATAACAAATGCTATGGGAAAATAGAACATTTCTACATTATTGATGAGAATGTAAACTAGTGCAACCATTGTCTAAATCAGTGCTGATTTTCTTCAAAATACTAAAAGTAGAAATTCCATTTGATTCATCTAGTTCCCTTCTAGGTATGTTTGTGTTGATTTAAATATCCCAGAGACTTAAATAATATTTTTGGAAGGTTGTTTGTTTTGTTTTGTTTTGTTTTGTTTCTATGCAGGGTCTCACTGCACAGCTCAGACTCAGTGATCTTCCTGTTTTCACCCTCTCTCATGCTAAGATTACAGGCATGCACCATCATGCCCAGAATCCATCTCTAGATCAGTGTACCCAGAGGGCAGGGCCATGCAGCATGTTGTGCCAGGGCTCGAACTCTGGTTCCTGCGCTTAGCATAAGCAAGTACTTAGTCCACTGAGCTATCTCATGGGCCCTTTACTTTTTTTTTTTTTTGATTTAGGGAAAAGGAGATAGTATTTTAGTGTCAGTGAAATAGCTAAATATTACTCTAAAGCTATTGTTAGTGTTCTGAAATAAATAAAAATACATATTTCATCTGAAACTGAATTCTATTCAGAATTATTAAGTGCTATATTTCATACTACAAGGCACATACACATTTTAAAGATTTTTTAAAGTTTATTTGAGTTAACAATAAGTATGTCTGTTCAGTTCAATGAAAAACTGTTGTTCATACAGTGCTATTCATTAAAGTACAGCATGTCGGGTGGAAATTATTGGAATGAATTCTGCACTAGGGTATGAGAAATCCCCCCTCACTAGTGAAAATACTTACTTTGACCACACTCAGCTGAATGGTTTGAATAGGTCATGTTTAACTTAATTTTCACAAATTTCTTTGAGTTATAAATTTTATTTTTTTATTATATCAAGAACAAAAATTCTAGATTTTATTTCATCTGCAACTCTAGTGGCTGTCTTCAGAATTGCCTCGGCTCTATCCTAATGTCGGACTTTCCTGTTACACATGATATACATTCCCTCTATCTATATTCAGTTCTTTCAGGAGGCATAAGTTGAATAAGTTGATTTCTTATAGGGTTACAGTTGCATGAGCAAGCTGAAATAATGCCGAGTCTTGTTTTCTGTCTTCGCCTTTCATGTTAAATATTTGAATTATTATTTTCAATATTTGAGATTTTTTGAAAACAAGTGGAAACATTCAATCATACATCCAGTTGTACCTAATTATATGTATTAATTCAAGCAACAGACTTGACAATAAAAATAGACAATATGTCAATGCTGTCAATCAGCTATCCTTTTGAAAATCTACAGCACTTGTATTATTTTATGTTACCCTGTTTCCTTGTTTCTGACTCTTGTTCTTGCTTGTGTCTTCACTCTTCAAAATGAAATAAAATTATATTTTAAAAAGCTGATAGATATGGTTACCTTCTTGTAAGTCAACATCATTTAACTTAACTGGGTCTATTCTGAGCTTGAGCTGAGAAGCCCAGGCACTCACTGGTAGGCGCACCTGACACCAGGCATTGAAGACAAATGGCCTTAGTTCAGTTTCTGGAGGCCATTGGCCCAGTCTCAGTTCTTATCTGCAAGGAATGTGTTTTAGGTGTGCCAAACTCTAGACTAGAAGACTGGAAGAGTAGGAGCTTTGTGCCTACTGGAGGTGCTGGTGAAGACAAACGTTTTGTGTCAAATACTTAATAATTTGTGAACCTGTTCCAGTGGCAGAAGCTTTGTTGATCACTGATGGCTAGCAAATCGGCATTTGCAAAATCTATCAGTTCCTTCTTTAGGAGCATTTAGTAATTCTTTCATTATAATTATCTCTTTTCTTTTACTTCAGAGATAATTTCTTTTTTATTTTATTTTATTGAACTACAAATGTCAATCAGACAGTTTCAAGACACCTTAAGAATACAGATTCGATAAATTAATACATTGCAAACTGTTTTCATAATGTTTTGGTATTGTACAAGTTGCATACATGATATTATATTTACAGATATTATTTTAGCAGATATCTCTTATCAGTGAATTAAGAATGTATCTGCTTACTTATCTTATTTTTTATACCTGAATTATATCAAAAATTCAATAATTATTTTCCTAGTGGATGACCATAGTATTAAAAGCCGACATAATATCCTGTCCAACCACCATTAGTGCAGATCTTGCCTCTCATAGATTTATGTAGAAGCACAGCGTTATCTATCCCAACTGTACTGTCTATACACACACATCATGATTTTTTCTTTCTACACCCCTTCCTTTGTCTACACCTGTCAAAGGTGGGCACTCCATTGTCATTCAACTAACTTAGGTGCTTGAACTCGAATTTCTGATCTGATTTTCTCTATACCTCTGTGAAGTTGTTCCTTTACTTCATACACTATTATTCAGAGATTTCAGGTGTGTGATTTCCAATTTCTTCTATGCTAGTGTCTCCTGCATTTGTTCTTGGTGGGCTCAGAGCCTGAGAATGCATTTTGGTTCTTCTCCTTGTCATTTTGTATAGCAGTGTCCTCTGACTTTTGGTGTAGAGCTTTGATGAAGTTCTTACCTCAGCACCTACCGATATTTTTACCCAAGAGAGATTATGTAGTTAAAGCAGTTATAGTTTTGTAATTACAGAATTACAGTTAGCAGCACTAATAATGAGTAGTGAGATTTAGCAGTTGACAAACTTTTGTAACTAATGGTTTTGTATTTTAAACCCTAAGAGCAAGCATTATGACTGTATAGCTAAGCAGATATTAAATTGGGAATTTGTATTTAAATTAGTTCCCCTAAGTTCTGTCTGATCACCTCCACTTGATGTACCTGGAGTCTTCCAGGTAAATTAGTTCACCCTGCTTATCTGTTGCCCCTCTCTCAATCAAGAGAGAAAGGAAGAGGATGCTCTCAAAGATCTGGGTGTAGGAAAGTGTCTCAGCTTACTGGGTCTGGATATGCCAAGTGCAAGCTTGTTCAGTGGGGCCTGGCTTGGGTCCTGCTGCAGCCCGTGAAAGTGAACCAGCTCTCCCACTCTGGCAAGATGTTTTGCTCCTGGATTAGCTGGGTGGGTCTTGCCCCTATCCTCTCTGCCCGTAATTCTGCCACAGATTTCCACAGCAGGCCTGTCCATTGGAGGAGGCTCCAGCAAGTGGGGGGCAGGCCCGCATGCATGCCGGGTCTGGATGCAGGCTCAAAGGAGGGTCCAGTGAGCAGCTGAATGGTCACACACACACACACACACGCACACCTGGGTACTGGAAGGAAGTAAGGTCCCATGAAATAAAACAATTCTTTATAGAGAAGTCCAGGTAACTCGTTAAAGATTTCGTCCACAGACCTTATATCACCAAGGCATCCTGAAAGTTAGGAACCTGCGAAATCTTTATTTTACTAAAAGATCACTCCAGTGTCTAAAACTTAAATATTTATAATTCAAAATGTTCATACATGAATGAAAGGAGGGAAGTTTATAAAAATAAAATTATCTTTATGGAGGAGAATTCTAAGCCACAGACTTCATGTTTTATGAATTTGTTAGTCCTCTAGATTTCTCTGTTCAACTATGCACAAATATGTATTTGAGTTCTTCATTTGAGCCTTTGATCATTTGAATTTCTAGGGTTCTGCAAAGGCATTTAACTCCTTTATGCAAAGCTGCCCTGCTGACCTTACATTCTAGTTTTCACATTTTAGGACGTAAAGGTAATGAGCATGGCAGTGTCAGAGATGTGAAATGTAAACAAGGAGCTGTCTGCTGCTAGAGCACATAATTATTAGAAACAGTAAAAGTGCAATACTCATTTTTCAAGCCTGAGTGGTTATTTCTCTGCATTAATACAAACTTAATCTACATTTAATATTCTTCCAATGTATTATAGGAATCTCTACCACTCTTTCCTTTCCTTGCCAGGAGTCATTTGGTGGGATTGTCATCATTACCACAGCTGTAAAATTCTTGTCTTTGTCATAGATTAAACATGATTTCCTGAGTTCATTACATTTCCTATTTTATATGCAAAATGATAGGTTTACACAACTTTTCTAAGCACTGTTTTTCTTGCAGCCTGCATTTTGTGCCTCTGTTCATCTTTTCTAAAGTGTGTTAACATTATTTCTTAATTACATCACAGGAGTTTGCTGAGCTGGCGGTACTAGCGCAGAAGATAGATTCTGAAGAACTGCAGGTGCTGCAGAACTGCTAGCAACTTTCTCTTTTTATCCTACTAAGCATGGTCACAATTTTATTAACTTTTTGCCTTTCTTCCTGCCTGTGGTGATGTGGTTTTAGCTCACTAGTCTTGGTGGCACTGGCAAACATCTCATAGGAATGCGACTGCGACATAATTCACACCGAACAGAGAAATGAAATCATCCATTGTAGAGCTGTGTAGGTGTAAACAGTGTCCATACAGTATGTGAAAAAATAACTCCAGCCTCCATTCACTAAGTAGTACTCATTTCTTTCACATAACAATATTATCTGAAAATAATTTGAATATATAACATATCTTTCACCTAAGTTTCTCTGTGTACTTAAAAATTGTTTTTTTTGTCATAGTATTAAGCAAAAATGCCTCCAGAATAAAAGTTTCATTATTCTTCAGATTGGTAAAAGTATTTTATAAGTACATTAAGTTTCATGGTGTGGAATTTTTATTATAATTGGAATAGTATGGTAGATCCCAAATGATACTTTCTCATTTATAGACAAACACACAAATGAACAAACAAGCAAACAAAATCCATAATTGGTCTGAGATATCCTATCTGGATCATTTTTTGACAAAATAGTTGCTCTGGAGACTTTTTCAAAATCGTGTACAGACAACTGTTTAGCCAAAAGAATTCTTGGTTTAGAATGTTTACATCTATGATATATTCTGCTTTGTTAATTATAGTAACCATTATATTTAAAAAGACATGAAGATATTGAATGAGATATCAGTAGCTACCACTACAAACTAAAATGTTCTCTATCAAAGAAATCAAATATGGAACTGGTAGTACTAAGTTCACAAAAGATATTTAACATAGATATTCTATAAAATAAGATATTTGGAAAGAATTTGAACACTTAGAAATAAATAAGAAACCAGGGTTTCAAAAATATCAGTCTGTAATTCTGGTACATAAATGAGTGACATTTGTGAAATATGTTACAGTATTTGAAACTACTTTTTTTGGCTTTCAATGTAGTTTAAAATATTCATTTCGGTAGTGATTTTCATATATGCTTCAAAATGTTTGACATCATCAGTATTAAAATTTTTATGAATTACTTTTTATCATATAAAAATCTAACAAATGTACTGTTAATTTATTTGCAACTCTGTTTGTCCCAAGGAGCACTGAAAATAAAGCAGGATGACGTCTAGGACACTGCTGTATAATTCTGAAAGTATTTTCTTCAACAGCTTGTCGAACAAATTTGAAACCCAGATTTGAGAATTGAAAAGATAGAGGAAAACACTCAAAGGCGAGGCTTGTGTGGCTGGAGCAAGGTTTCAGTTTCGACTTATGCTCACCCAAATCTTTTTATCTTTTGATTCCTGTCTCATCTTTATTTTACATTATTTGAAATTCTCTCATTTTTCTCTGAAACATAAGAATATCAAGAATGAAATAAAGTACACTGGTTTATTTGGTAGAGTTTTCATCCTGGAATTAAATGTTAATGCCTAACATTCTATTTCTTCCTGCACAAAATCTTTGGATATTCTCACAGGAAAACACGTCTAAAACAACTCAATTATCTTTATCAGTCTTGAAAATCCTACATGTAGAACTGCTTCATCTGGCACAGGCCTGTAGTTCTACACAGATGACCAACCAACTACACCCTAATCAGGAAGTATTATAATTTGCAACGAAACCTAATTCCTCTCTTTTGAAAAAGAACAATCTTGTTTCAAAATGAAAATCACAGACCATTTGTGTGACTGTTTTACCAGAACATAAATGTATCATTTTTCCCCAAAAAGACTATATTGCTTGCTCCTCAGAATATCCCTTGAGAATTGCATAAGAAAAGGTTTAAGTAAATTTCAGATAGCATTAGCAAATAAAACAAAGGAAAATTTCCCTTGATTATAGCAACACTGTTGTGTTAACTATGCTAAACAGATAACCCTATTAGATTAAATGCTAACACATTTTCAGCATTTCCTTAGTACTTACAAATATATTTTCAAATATATTATTCCTATCTCACTTATTTGGTTCATTGGAAGTCATAAAAACCTCCTAATGTAGCTAAATCATTGAGTATATAAAATGCTTAACTACATTATTTTGGTTAAAATAAATAAGGTATTATTAGCCTCATAAGCTAATAATATAAAGGTATCAAGATAACAATAATGTGAGATGATACCTGTGTCCTTTATATGTGTAATATCATTTTTCAGCCAATAAGGATTGCAGAAAGCTCTCATTCCCAGGTTAAGGAAAAATTAACGGAAGTTTGATTCTTACTGCTCCTCTACCTTGAGCGACCTGTGCTTCCTATGACTGTCTTCCAACCGTGATGTTTAAATCTGGCACCGCGGTTGTCCAAGCGCAGCAGGCGACCCAGTGTTCTAAGCAGCTTAATAGGCAGCCGGGTCGTGTTATGGTTTGTGTCTCGGTGTCTCCTAAAGCCTCATGCAGTCATAAGGGGTGGACTTTTTTGAAGATATCTCCTTAAACCAAGACCTTTTATTTTTATGCCTTCACTTCAGGAAACAGTTACAGCATTTGCAGCTCAACTAATCAGGGCCCAAGGTCCTCACTTGGTAAAGGTCTTCAGTCTGTGTAATAGGAGGGCACAGAGACAGTGCGAGGGCTGCCCCCTGCGGTGCGTAGTCTACAGACAACAAAATGAGGAAAGAGGTTTGTTCCTCCCTATTTGTTCCAATGACATTTGTATCTTCCGCTCCATGAATAGTTGCCGCTCTGGCATGCCACCATGCCATAGAGCTAGTTGATTATGAATTTAAATGCCTATAAACCATAACTAAACCTTTCTTTCCTTAATTTGGGGTATCAGGTACTTTTGTTTTAGCAATGAGAGAAAAGTAACTAAGACAGATGGGTTTAAGAACAAAGATGCTATAAGAACTTTAGGTCAGGGACTAGGGAGACGGCTCAGTAGAATAAGCACTTCCCTGGTAAGCGCAAGGTTCTGAGTTCAATTCCTGGTTCAGCCAAATAAAAAAAGAACTTTATGGGAAAAAACCTATGGGAAAGGGACTTTCAAAACTTTATCTGTAGCTAGAATAAAAATATGTTCACTAGCCAAAACAGGATGTTATAATGCTTATAAACACTTGAACAAAAGCTATTAATTCAAATCCTTCTTTATATTTCATTATCTATATTAAGGAAAGCAATGTGAAGACTAGAAAGATTAGCACAAGCGTAGATCTGAGGAAATAAGGGTGTGGCAACTGTGCCTGAGTTACTAACCAACTATCTCTGAGTGAGGGGTAAGCCTGATCGACCTCTGGCCCTCCCAAGGCATCTTTCCTGCTTCTTAGTGCATCACACAATGAATTGATTTGGTAACATCCTTATTCAATAAATTCTTGCTGTTTACTATTGCAGGATGGAGGCAACTATTATTCAGCACAAGATCCTTTTGGAGATGATAACCTGTTCAAAGACACACAGGAGTCACTCTTTCACTTTGAGTGCTTTGTACTGTCTGTCCCTCAAATGCTCATCTTATTTCCCACCTTCATGCTTTCTTGAAAATATTTGTTCAACTTGAAAATATTTTTGTTACTTTGCTTAAGAAAAATGTAATTTTGACTAAAAATGTCAACAGAAGTAATACATGCCCTGTGTAGTTCTGTCATCATTAAACTTCAATATAAGGATTTAAGGAAATAATATGCTCTGCTTGGTTTTCTTTGAAGGGAGCATTCAATTGTAAAATCACGTTGGGAAATCTTGTGATATTTTCTGCATTTTTATTTTAAGGTTGAATCATAAATGGGAAAATACAAATTCCACATCTCTTTCCAAGGTAAAGAATAGACATATTATAATAAACCCAAACAAAGAAGATATTCAAGAATGAAAAATAACAAAAATAATATGGATGTATCCCAAAATTATTACACTTGCTTATAAAATCCACTAGAATTAAACCTATGCACAATGATTATATTACATAAAATGTCATAAAATGTAGATCAGTAGTTCCTAGGAAGGGTGATAGAATGGAGGCAGAAGTACAGACAGCTTAAAGAGACTAGGTTAAGTCTTTGAGAGTCACAGTGTGTTTATTCTTTTAAATATGAGGATGGTTTTATTGATGTGGAAATATGGGAAAAATGAGCAATATGTGCTCTAGACATGCCCTTTACTTGACTTAAACTGTAGACAAAAGCTTGGAACTCAACATATCACTATTTTAATTTTTCTAACAAAATATGGCAATTTTGTTTGAAATAACAGAATTTTACTTATGTGTTTATAAGCTAATTTAAAGCTGAGAAAATAAAAACTTACAGTAAGAAAAAGATGCCAAGCATGCTTCCCATATCAAAAAATATACTGTACAATATTTATGTAGTTAACAAAGTTGTTGCATTCTGGTAGTGCCTATCAGTGTGACACAAGTGTTTCATTATCTGTGTCAGTGCTGTGCCAACTTTTAAGTGTTTGTATGTGCAAAGGCAAACTCAAATATTTACAACTGTCTTTTAAAATCATATTTAAACAACTATCTATCAACTGTTCAGACTGTTGCTGATTTTTCGCTTGCCTCCAGGCTCTTGTCCTGAATGTGATGAAGAGTGAGTCCCTTGGGTACATGAGTTGGAAACAAACCAGGTGTGTGTTATTAGAAAGAATGAAGAAAGCTCCTGCTAGCAAAAAGGAGCTCCAGAGGAGGACAGCACCAAGATGCCTAAGTCTAGGTGTTTATGTGCAGATCTCAGCAGGCTGTTTTATCAAATGAACAATACAGGGCACTTTATCATTTTTAGTCACCATGTAAAACTTGTCAGGTAGAATTAGGCAGTGGAAACTGTTGCTGGGTCGCTGTTTCAAGGGGACAGGCTCTATTAGGCTTCTGTCTACCATTATATTATCAAGTTTCAGTTTTTTTAGGTTTTGGAATCAGTATCCAACCTTACTCAAGGTTCCTACTCAAGGTTCCCTCTATAAATGCCTAGGGCCACTCCATCTCCTAGTCTCAATCACCCCTCAACAGTGGTGTCTGACCTTAGAGATGAGGAGACAACAATCACTCTGATTCTTTTGATCTCAATGGGGACATTGATATGTCAGAAGTGAGGGTTGACTGGAACTTGGACTGGCTGTCAAGGTCTACCTGTGAGTAAAGATATCCTAATGTCTATGTACCTGCCCATTTCATAGGTATGCTAAGGTACCACAAGAAAATGCCTTTATTTTTTGTTATGGTTTATATCTAGATATCGAACCAAAGCTTATTGCACTCATAGGCAGGGCTTTTTAGAGGTGTCTGGATCTAGGGTACGTGGAGTAAGAGTGTGGGATAATTAAATTAGTTCAGTGTTTGGTTTAGCATAGTTTTGGGAATCAATAATGGGAAGGTCCATTCTTTGTTTGAGTGGCACTAACAAATGGGCTTATATCTAGGAGGGGATATAAAGAGAAAGAGAGAAGAAAGGATCACTGTGCATGCCACAACATGAACCATTGCTCCTTTGGGATGATGCTATGTCATGCTACCCCAACTCTGATCCAGCTATGTGTAAATTCCCATAATTCTTTATGGAATGCTAAGGGAGTAAAGATCCCTCCCTGTCTTTGTATATCTACTTCCTCCTAAAAGGAGCTATAGTCACTACCCAATGGGAATTGTATTCCCTACAGCTAACTTGAGATAATGTGGCTCTCTAGCTAGGTGAGGGGGACCAGTTAGAATAGAGTAAGAAGTGAGTTCCTATATCTGGAAAACTGTTGAGGTGCAATTTAGCAAAAAAAGACTTGATGGTTCTGAAGAGGAATACCACATACTCTAGCAGTGTTCATTTAAGATGTGATCTAATAAGGGCATTCATGGTCATTGTCTGTTCTTGAAGTTGAATTGGCATCCTGCTATCTAAAGAAAGGCTTCAGATGTTCCAGTGGGGAGTCCCAGGGATAGCTTTCTTGGTTCAGAATGACTTCTGATATTTCAGACGATGCTGGCTTTATTTAGGTTATTGTAGGTATAGAGTGAGTAGGTGTGTCAGTCTTGTTAGGTACATCAGCTATGCCATTGCTTACCCCAGCCCTTTGAAAATGAATAACCACTTCACAAGCAGCACCTCTTCCCACATAGAAAGAACAACAAAATATTTTTATATATAGTGCTATTGTAATATCGCTATATTTTTATAATTTACCTTTGCTTTAAAACTCATTGACCTCCCTGGGCAGTGAGTATAGACTGGCCTTAGCTGTTCCTCAGATGGGAGATGAGGAGAGCATCTTGAGAGGCTGCAAAGCTGCCCTTCTTGCTTTCATATCAGGACACTTCAGATAAATTTCTTTGGTTTCCCCTGCAGTGAATGATAGAGAGCTGTTTGGGAAGACAGACTCCTTCCAAGATTTGTAGAATTCCACATTTGTACTTTATAGAATGTTCATTTTTAGTTAGTAAGCACCTTTATTTCCAGACTGTTGTATACTCATGTAGTTCCAAGAAAGCATATTTAGAATCGACAGATGATGAATGTTTTGCCATTTCCTAATATCAGTACCTACATAAGGACTGAATTCCACTTATTACCTCAGAGAAAGTTTAGAATAACAGTGTAACTTACCTTTCAATATCCTTCTTTTACAAAGTTACTCCTTCAGTGAACCTACTTTTGAAGAAGTTTGAATAGGTCCAAGGAATAACTTATAAAACTGACTCATCTCTGAGCCTGTATGTATCAATAAGGCAGAAATAAGAGTAGTGCAAGTCTTTATAGTAACTTCAGCAATATTAGTGAGCAATCGTGGGTGACTCGACACCAGGAATGAGTCCATTCAATCATTAGTAGATATAGGGGCATCTCAATCTTTTAACCCTTTTTTTTTTTATGGAAATCCTTTCTTCAGATCTCTAGCTACAATAGCAGTTGAGGGGATTTCATGGCCTCTTCTACATTGTCATGTTAATTTGAAGGACAAATATTTACTCATGAGGATTTTACTGTTTCACAGTGTCCTTCTCCTGTTCCGGAAGAAAATTTGCCTGAAAATTTAAGAGAAATTCTCAAAATATCACAAAGACCAAGAGCAGATTACTACTTATGAGACCTGTTTCAGGCATCACTGACTTGATTGGCCAAATGGTAAATCCTACTATTTCATACAATGTAGTACCAAGTTGAGGGATAAATTTGTCAAATTCTGTAGCTGTAAAACTGAAAGACCACAGTAATTTCCTAAATAAAAACAACGTCCAATCAAAAAGGTCCATAAAGGCTGCCAGCCTTTCACAGACAGATTTCTAAAGTGTGGCCTCCATGGCTTTGCCATTTCCCCTTCAATGCTCCTGTTCTAAGTGTAGTAAAACTTGTAGGAGAATAGAGGAAAGTACAACACTTTCATCTCATAAATGAGGCTGTGAACTCAGTCCACTTTTCAATGATAGTTCTATAATTATTCTCTCCCAGCATTCAAGGGAATTAAACAGGTTTTCAATTATAAACACTAGTCATGTTTTCTATTTCATTCCATAAGGGTTTTCAGTTTCTCTTTGCTTTTGAATGGGAAAACTCCATTTGAAGGGGGACAATAAAACAGCAGAATATATGTGCAGTGCTTCAACTGGGCTTTAGTAATATCCCTCATCCTTTTGCTTGAGCATTAGAAAAAGACTTAAGGAATCTGGAGTTTAAACAAGGGAACTGTGGTGGATAGCTAACTGGTGGTCAATTTCTTACATCCAGCTGAATTAAGCTAGCATGTTGCTGGGAGTGGGAGGCCCACCTGAGGGTTGTTCTGAGCAGCATAAAAAGCACAATAGAAGAAGTTGCCAAAACATTAAGGATACTCTTTGGAGAAGATGTTGGAGTTGTTCCAACTATCTGCTTAAAGACCTTGTCGTGCTGGTCCTGATGACCTTTGGAGAAGCTTTGGTCCTCATCTTGAGTATCACTTCTTGGATCCAGAAGAGAGGATGCTGCACTACTCAGCCTCACAAAGAAGCTTATTGCCTTGGATTTAATAATGGTAACTTGAGTTTTCCTCATCACTGAAGGAGCTTGGGCTCTCATTTCTCTGAGGATGGCTGTGGTACTATGGGGGAGCTCTGGTGCTTACTTGAGCATTGCTTCCTAGCTCCAGTTCAGACCCCTCAGCTTGCTAACACAGATCCTTCATCCCATTGGCATAGACTTCTGAGCTTCCACCACTGACCTTTGGATATTTCCAGAAGAGACCTGTGAAATGGCCTGCATGAAACTTTGTTTTAGTCTCTAGGACTCCAGTTGGACTCAAGGGAAGCATTACTTTGAGCTCTAGGTTTTCATCTGGACTCATGAAAGATATTAGGATTTAGGCCTTCAGCTGGAATATTTTTTTAAATGTATTTTTAATAGGATCTTACTACACAGCTTGGACTCATAGTGATCCTCTTGTTTTCAGCCTCCCCAGTGCTGAGGTTAAGGCATGCAACACCATGCCTGAAATCATTCATTGGCTCAGTGTGCCCAGGAGCAAAGCCAGAAGAGCATAGATAGGGGCAGTAATCAAACCCTGCACATTGTGCTTGCCTATGCAGGCACTTAGTCCACTGAGCTATCTCATTGGCCCAAGATTCTTTAATATTTAGTGTGTGGATAGATTTCCTGCAGTTCTCATATATGATTCTTGGGTGAATCATCATAAAATACTATTAGAAAATGTGTCCTGTATTATGTTGTTCCTGCAAAATTCCCAAAATAGGACAGAAGCATTTTATAGTATGTAGATATTTTAATTTGGAGCCCAATTTTGGAGCTGCTCAGCTCTTAGTAGGGATATAAAGTCTCAAAAGAGAAATCTCAGATACTTCTCCAGATAGCCTCATATAGAGTCATCCTAATACTCAGAAAACAGCAGCAGCCTGGTCCCCAGATCTTGGCTATTTGTTTCTTCCTGGGAATGACCAACTTTTATGAGATTTGGATACCTAATTATTGACTAATAGCAAAGTCTGTATGAGACTATAAAGTGTGCTGAATCTTTGCCTCCATAATAGGTGAAAGTCACTGACAATGCTTTTGGGAAAATAAAATATGACTTTACTCAGATTTGGTATTTAACTCTATGAGGTCCAATAGGTCATAATAGCACTGAGTTATCAGTACAGCTGGCAATTTTCAAAACTGGTTAATGATTTTAACCTTTTACAGTTAACATATTATTGTAGCATTATTTTTTAGATTTCATGTTCACACTTTTCTGCTGAATGTTTAAGACCAAGTTAAAGCAAGATCTATATTAATAAAGATTACCTTTCTGCTATCTATCAAAGTCAGTTAAATTTATTTAAGATTTGCTTTGGAACCAAGTACAATACCTCTAAGTTCATCTGTCAGTATCAGACATCTCAATGAGTCATAGCCATTGCTTGACCAAATTGCTTTTTTCTTTTGAAAGATTGAGATATTCTTTTTCTGTCCAGGTGACTATCCTTAGGCACACTATGCATGACAGAATCACTTTCCTCCGTGGTCCCATAATCTCCTTGATCAGAAATTCAGGCACTCAACTGCATTACAGGATGTCACAGCAGACAATCTCTTTCGTTCTTAGTCCTCAGTGATATCAGATGGTTAGTGCCAAAATATTGACTCTTCTCTTAATCCATCTGTTTTCTTAGTTTTGGTCTCTAAACCTCAATTGTTAAATATCCAGAAGAGAAATGTAATGACATTCACCTGTATTGGATTTAGGAAATTTATCATTGTTATTTGAATATTAAGTAACTTTTTAAAATTATTTTTTAATTTATTTTTTATTTATGTATTTGATACACGGTTGGACTCATAGTGATTCTCTTGTTGTCAGCCTCCCCAGTGGTGTAGTTATAGGCATACAAAACCATGTCTTATCTCTGTGGCCAGCTCAACATGCCTAGGAGTGGGGCCAGAAAGGAATGTGGTGCAAGGGATCAAACTCCAGTTGCTGCACTTGCCTAAGCTGGTGATTAGTCTCTACCAAAATATGCACATGAAATGGGCTCAATATTTTCCAACAAACATGAATATCCTACTATGGAAATCATATATGTCAACAGACAACGATTACATATTTTACATGGCGATTTAGAAATGAAAATCACATATAACATTGCTGCTTGATAATCATGATGACATTTGGTGACATATATAAAATTTAATTTTGATATAATATAAATCTTTCTGGCAATCATCTCTATGTAATACACAAGAATTTTTTTTTTCCTAATTTGTCGTGCTTTAGCTTTTTTCCAGCAAGAGCCTAAGCCTGGCATTTGCATGAGATCAGCCGTGCAATCCCAGAAACCTCCTCCATCAGACAGGACTGGTGTGGAACCCTGTGGCAGAACTCCCTGCAGAGAGGGTAGAGGCCAGACCCACGCAGCTAGTCAAGAAGCTGAACATCTTGCCAAAGGGGCATGTGTGTTCACTTCCATGGGCAACAGTAGGAAGCATAGCACAGAAGCCAGACCCAAGCCAGGCACATGTGGACAAGTTCAAACTTGGTAGATCCCAACCTGGTAAGCTGAGACACTTTTGCTAGACCTTGATCTATGAGAGAATCATTTCTGTCTCTCCCTCTCTCTCAATCAAGAGAGGGGTCAACAGGTAACCAGGGTGAATTAGTCTGCCTGGTAGACACAATGTACATCACAGCAAGATGATCAGACAGAACTTAAAGGAACTAATTTAAATGCAATATTCCAATGTAATAACTGCTTAGATACACAGACATAATGCTTGCTCTTATGGTCTAAAATACAAACCCATTAGTTACAAAAGTTCATCAACTACTAAATATCTTTACCTATTATTAGTGTTGCTACTTATAGTTCTATAAATACAAAACTGTAACTGTCCTAACCACATAATCTCTTGGGTAATAATAATGGTAAGTGCTTGCTAAGGTAATAACTGCCTCAAAGGTCAGAGGACAATGCTGCACAAAATGACAAACAAAAGGAGCAAAATGCATTCTCAGGACCTGAGCGCACAAAGAATAAATGCAGGAGACACTAGCGTAAAAGAAATTGGAAATCACATGCGTGAAATCTTTGAAATAATAGCGTCTAAAGCAATGAAACAACTGTACAAAGGTATAGAGGAAATAAGACCAGAAATTATCTCTGAAGTAAAAAAAGAAATAAGTATAATGAAAGACTTACTAAGTGCTTCCAAAGAAGACACTGATAAAGATAGAGGAGAATACAAAAATAACTGAATCCTTGAATGAGAAATATAGGAAAGAAAAAAAAAAGTGCTTGAAGTGGTTCAAAGAGATATAGGAAATGAAAACCTCAATCACAAGCTGGCAAAACCATTTTAATAAAAGTTAAGACAGACTTTCACACCTTGAAACACCATTGCTAGTGAAAAGGTAAGAAAAATAAATCTCTTAAAAACACGTAGGATGAAGGAGAGCATAATTCAACATCTGCAAGATGATGCGAAGATGAACATAAGACTATTAAGCATCAATGAGAAAGGAGTCAATAGAAATGATATAAAAAGAATATGGGCAGAAGTAATAGCAGAAATCTTCCCAAATATGGGGAAGCAATCTGACATTCAGTAGCTGAAGCATAGAGAGTTCTCTATGCTTCAACCAAATTAAAACCACACCAAGATATATAATAATCGATATCCCAGATATCCAGTACAAAAACAATATATTAAAAACCACTAGAGAAACGAAACAGATCACATTTAAAGAAAATCCCATCAGAATAATGGCAGATTTCTCTGCACAAACAATCCAGTCAAGAAGAGCATGGAGCAAATTACTACAAGTCCTGCAAGAATACAAATATCAACCCAGGCTGATATATGCTGCAAAACTATATTTCAAGTTCAACAGACAAGTGAAATATTTCCATGACAAAAAAGAACTAAAGAATTTCTTGACAAAAAAGCTAACCCTACACAGTCTATTAAAAGACATTCTAAGAGTGACCAAGCATATCAAAAAGAGGTCTACAACAGCAGGTAAAAACAAGTCAATCATAACTCAATACAGCTCAATTGTAACCATCAATATAAATGGACTCAATTCACCAATTAAAAGAAACAGACTGGCAGAATAGATTAGGAAGCAAAATCCAATGATGTTCTGTAACAAGAAACACGTTTAACACATAAAGAAATTCATAGGCTGAAAGTTAAAGGAAACAATACTACATGCTCCAGCACCTCAGGATAAAGCAGGGGTAGCAATCCTGCTTGCAGACGGTCTGAACTTCAAGAATGATTAAATAAAGAAGGCCACTACATAGTGTTTAGGAGAAAAATATAAGTGGAAGAGTTAACAGTCATAAATATGTACACACCAAACACAGGAGCACCCAACTATGTAAGACAAATCTTAATGGACATTAAAAATCTAATGTCCAATACTGCAATCTTGGCAGGAGACCTTAACATCCCCTTATCCCAAAAACGTAGGTCAAACAGACCAAAAATTAGCAAAGAAGTAGCAGCACTGAACCAGATCTTGGAACAAATGGACTTAGTGGATGTATACAGAGTGCTCTACCCAACAATATCTGAATACACATTTTCAGCTGCACATGGGACTTTTTCCAAAATGCACTGCATACTGTTCCACAAGTGATGCTTAAATATATGCAAGAAGACAGAAATTATCCCATGCATACTATCTGAGCACAGTGCAATGAAACTGAAATAATGGGCAAAAGAAACCAAAAAACCCCCATAAATACATGGAAATTAAACAACATCTTCTGTGCTAACTATTGACCAATTAATCCAGTCCCCACACTGTTTCCATCAAAATTCTTGAGAACATCCTCCTCCTGCCAAATCCTCTTACCAGGTGTCCCTATTGCAGGCACCAAATGACTTCTTGGTCTCTTGGTGGTCTCCAGGAGAAAATGTTGGGGAATTTAGAAAACAAAAATAAGAGATAATAGCTGAGGTCAGGTGTGGCTTGCATTCCTGATTGCCAAAGGACTCAAAGAAAAACACTAAGGGCATTTATTTATAGTCTTGCAAAGTTAGTATTATAAGACACAAGGTTGCCTAGTGACTAATGACTAAAATTGTCCAGGGAGGATGCTTTATTTTAAGACAGAGGTGGAATGACTGCTTTAGGCACTGGGGCCCTTTGTTGTCCTCTCATATATGAACAATTTCCAGTTTCAGACCACCCAACAATCCATTAGACACCCTGGCTGCTTGATACATTGAGGAGGGACCAAGTGGTGGCTTCCTATATTTGCAAACCCAATGTCTGGTCTTTTTCCACATAAAGTGGATATTATCTTTCATGGATGTTACACAGACAAATTGGAGCCTTTAAGCGTTTCTAATTATAGCAGTCATAATTTTGGCTTTTCTTTTTTCACTCTAATCTGGATCACAATTATTGAACATAGAGAAAGCTGTGTCTAGCAATTAGATCATAGGGATCTGTGGGTCCATCTGAACTTTTGTAATTTGTGCTGAATATTTGGAGCTGATTGGCAAGTGAAGTGATGTCATCTTAGTTCTTTACTTTCCCTGAAAAAATAGACCTAAGATTGCATACTTACGAAAAGCTTTTATAGTACTAATATACTATAGCCCGATTTTTCTTACCTTATAATAGATTTCTTATTTCAGCTTTCATTACCAAAGTAAATGTTGCTATCATGTTAGACATCATTTTTAGCCCATCACTACTATAACTGTCTCAGTTTGTTACTTCTGGAAGGAAAACAACTTCTCTAGAGTGATCCTTTCCATTCTACAACATTATTCATCTGCATAGTTGCTAAGCACTTACTCTTTTTCTATTGATGTACACATCTTGTCACAATCATTCAAAAATTGGAGGCAAAGTTTATAACTGATGTGTAGCTCTAATAGGATCTTCTGAAATCTAGCTCAGCCATTCTTCTAGATGAGTCCTTAGAGACTAGAACATGGCTTTTCAAAGGCTTTAGTAGCTGAATAACCCCAATTATTGACAGGGTAGTCTGCTATCATCATAAAGATATCTTAGAAATTTTCCAAATGGAAATGCAGAATAGGTAAAGAAAGCTGTCTAGTTAATACCTTCAAAGACTTTAAAATGGGATGAAACTTTAAAATGGGATGAAAATTCATACCCACATCAAACTGGAACTTAATCACATATGCTAGTACCACAGAAGAAAGTAGCTTGTTTACTCACTAAATCTAAAGTTTTCCACATCTCCTAGGCACCAACTAATATCCTTATGCAGGAGCTTTGTAGGCTACCTCAGGCACTGTCATGATTATGGTCTGTCTTCCTCCCTGATCACTACAGTGGGGCTGACCTCAGATCTCTCTGGGAGGATGGTCAGTCTCCCTTTCAGTGCCAAGTGTCTTCTCCCATATTTGGACAGGTCCAGGAGCTAGATGAATAATTCTGAATATTTCTTTGTTGGTGCCTTGTTTCTTTGCACTCAAACCACTCTGACTTGCTCTTAATCATTCCACGGATTACCTTGGGCTCGCCTAAA
Source organism: Ctenomys sociabilis (assembly GCA_004027165.1). NCBI lineage: Eukaryota > Metazoa > Chordata > Mammalia > Rodentia > Ctenomyidae > Ctenomys > Ctenomys sociabilis. The sequence continues at coordinate 43,757 of PVKA01014244.1, forward strand.
ATTGTAGGCTTTGTTATGAACTCTATCAAATAAAGCAAGCATGGCTTTATCACGTCTCTTTTCCCTATTCATCTCTCATTTGACATGTACTTTACTAAACACTAAATAAGCTTCATTGACCAGTTGGGATTTTTTGGTTTATGGACCAAATCAGAGATTGGGAGTTTTTTTTTCCTAATTAATTGATAAAATACTTCCTTAGGATAATCTGACCTTCCCTAGGCTCAGAGTATAAATTAGCATACATATGGGGGGATCTCTTCAAACTGAAGCATAAAACAACTGTATTTTCATTGGGTCCCTGGATACTAAACAAGAGCTTATCATAGCTACAGGATTGGGCATCCTTTTTGTCACATATCTGTTAAAGTGGTTTTGTTATACAACTTTTGCTTAGCTTCTCTACTACCTTGTTATAGTCTCACTCCAGCCTTTTGTGGGATCCACATAATGCCACAATTGGAAGATTATTAAAGGTTGAAGCTGCAAAGCTTTATCATTGCCTTGCTTTACATTCTTTATAATCTTTTTATTTGTACTGCTGCACAACAAGAGATGAAGATGAATTGCACATTTCACCAAGTCAGATCAAAAACCACTGATAGGGTACAGCAATCATGAGTAAAGTTTCAGGATCATCATAAAAACTTACACAATGTTTCCTTTCATTGCAGACTATCCACAACTTCAAAAGAAACTCAGACTCGAGCATCAGTGCATACTGCTTCCCAAAGGAGTAGAGCAATCATAGACTTAGGTGTTAAGTTTGCTGAATCTGAGACCCTATAGTAAGTATATACAGACCTGGTATGCAGTAGACACAGGAGATGGAATTTATCTTCTGAAAGATTGAATAAGGAACTGTGAAAAGGAGGACCTGGAAAGTGTCCTCTGCAGCATCAGCTCCTAAAAGATAATTATTTATACTGTCGTTGTCTGTCACTTTCAAGGCTTGCAGATGTCACTTAGATCAAAACAGACATTTCTCAGGAATCCAGGAAAGAGCATGCCAACAGTAGCCATGGACAGGCTGGGTTGCTTCCCAGCCATTCCCTCCAGTTCTTGCTTGCATTTGGGTTCTGGTGGAAGGCCATAAAGTGTTGACTATAACACACCTCTGACCATTTATTTTGCTCATTAAAGTAAAGTAAAAATTTTAATATGACACTATATTTCAATATGTCAAGATATGGCCATGTCTAATTTCCCTGAGTGGAAACATAAACCAATGGTTGTCACAAGGACTATGAGATAATCTCTTTTAAGAGTCTTAGTGTGGAATTCATCTCAGTGGTTAAGAAAATCTAAAGCAGGGACTCATTCAGAAACCCAGAAGTTTAACAGAGAAAGCTGAACTTGGGGGCTTTCAAGCAGCCATAGGTGTAACCTAGCATGACTGAATTTCGGAGCTCATTTCAGCTACTTAGGTTTACTTTGATATGCGGACCACTCACGCTACTTCAGAGCTATCAGGCATCTACGGACACCTGAGGACACGATCTCACTTGTATAGCACAGGTTCACAGAGGGATACAGTTTTTTTTTTTTTTTTTTTTACCATGGCTTAGCACATTATGGACTATATAAGAATGCAAACATGAGATGCCAACCTGTATAAGAATTATACATTAAAGATGAAGGCAGTTCTCTTGTACTCTGGTTCTCCCTCCTCTGCTCCATGCTGCCCCATATTGTTATTGATGTCATGTACACATGTGTTCTTTAATTTTGGGAACTCACTGCTATGATAGGGCAGGGTACTGAGGTGAGCGGTCCACGGCGCCTGTAGAAATAGCACACAAGGGCAAAGGAGAACCCCAGATAATGGCTGAGAAGCATCCCCAGCCGCACCTTGGCTGCATGTTGGCATGTTCTTTCAAGCTTGAAAGACCCCAAAAGAATGACAAATGTCTATTTTTAGCCCAGTGATGCCCTGTAAGCCTTGAAAGTTAAAGACAGATTATTCTCCTTATTGTGAAATAATAGGAGGGTGGATTAGCTGTTTTTCACTCTTTTCCACTGGATAAATCAAGAGATATACAGAGTTGCCTGGCAAATAGCTTCCCTATAACAGATAGAGGAGGATTTGAGCAACAGCTGACCATTGCAGAGCTCGAGGTGTGAGGTGTGCTTACTCTAGAAATGTCTTCAGAAGTATAACACATGTGTGTTGATGAAAACTCCCAGGAAAATCTCATATTTTTTCATGGTATGGCAAGTATTCACAAAAAAGTAGAGGTAGAAGCACCCTTTCCCAGGAACAAGGACTGTGATGGCTGTCTACCTCTTCCCAGCACATAATGTACATCACCTAGACTGCTACAGACTTTTCAGAAGCTGGCAAACAATTAAAGCTGAAGGTAGATGAAACAGTGCCTATGTAACTACTAAAGCTGTGGGACAATGGGGTTGATAACATTCAGCTAAGCCCATAAGTGATTTCCCAAATAGTCAACATATACAGCAAACTCTCTGTGAGGTAGGTTCTGTGGGATGTTGAGAGGACAGTGCTAGAGGCAGCTAATAAGATAAATTTCTTGATGGTAGTGACTTGCTTGGTTTGGGATAATCAAGGTGACCTGCCAGAGCAATTCACTATCTAGACTTGGTAACTGTGATACATGAAATGGGAATGTAGAGTATGATGTCTGGACTGCAGTGCCATAGTCCAGATGAAGAATCGTGACCACAAACCTGGAGGACAGGTTCCTGGCTAGTGGACTGGCAGGCACATTCAGGTCAGTGGCAGCACCCCCATCCCCATTTGCAGACAGACATCTGACACATGCTGCTGTGGATGCCTTGGCCAGTATGAGAGATGTGGAAGTGAAGCATCAAGTTAAGGAGAGATCTATAAAAACTACGTTGGCAAAAGAGAAAAATTGGGAACCGTGTGTAAAGTGCCAACCTGTAGTGAGACATATAGGAGTCTTTCAAAAAGCTGAGCATAGTTTGATCAGATATCATGGTTCAGGACCTAAGTTCCTTCTCATGCCAGGAAATGACTTAAAATATACCTTGGCCAGATATTGCAATGACTGACTGGTAGGAACAACATTCGACCAGGGGCAAGGATGTTAAACTTAGCCCTGAAGTTGAAGTCCTTTCTCAACATATATCTGACACCTTGAATGTCACATGCCAGAGTGTGATGTTTCTTATAGGCAAAACTGTTTATTTAAAGTGTTTTTGTGAAATCACATGTTTCTTGATTTTTTAACTATAACACAAGGAAATACTTGTACTATGTTACACATAAAATGTTACATTTATATACCCCCCAACCTTTGAGCAGGTGGGATGTAGAAAACCACTCAGACTGTTTCAAAGCTGAGGAGCACCTAAAGATACCAGAGGACCAGACCCCACATGGCCAGTGCAGGCACACAGTGGGATATAGTTATGTAAGCATGACAGCACAGATAAACATGTATAGCCTAGTTAAAGAAGTAGGTAAGAATGTAAATATGAGATAAAAAGCAGTACATGAATTATACAATAAAATCACAGGCTATTCTTGTGATTTTTGGCCTCTCTGCTTCGCTTCATGCTGCCTGCTGTTGTCTCTGATGTCTTAAACAGACATCAGAGTCTTGTATGTTCTTTAACCTTGGAAGCTCACCCATGAAAATCTCCATTATTCTTCCAAACAGGCCAACACCTGATAAGGCTGAATTTCTTTGAATGTAGCACATCTGCTCTTGGGTCAGCCACCATTACTACAGGCCTGAGACAACTTTTCCTGATAGTCTATGCTGCTCTTACTTTAGGTGTCAACTAGTAAATCTGAACTCCGTGGGGCTAGATATCTCCAGCCTTAACTGAGCATCAGTGCTGCATCCTTTGGACCCTTAAACATGACTCTTCTCCTAGCTAAGAGCCCTGAAGTGGCATGCCTAACTGACTGCTACTTAGCCAATTAAACGTGGTATAAGACCCTAAAGAAAACTCAAAACTCCTACATCAATCACAAATCAAACACATCTAGTGACAAAAAAATCTCAAAATAATATATAATTCACTATGTAAATTCAGTAGGTAAAATACAGGTTCCATATACTTTCAGATAACAATGCCAACTCCAAGCCAAAACTATCACAATGGAAGCAAAATTAAGTAGAAAAGACAAGCCAATATCAGTAAACTACCCCAGGATGCCTCAGCTCTGGGTGGGATTTTAGTACCCAGAAGAGACAAATCTGCTAATATTTTTGGTTTTCCCTGACTAGTTGCTACCTGCTGCCAGGCAGTGCATGCAGAAGTGGTGGGTATAAGCAGGTTTAAACAAAGTGTGGGGAATAACTCAGACTTCCTCAAATCTCAGGGGCATTTCAGGACACCTTAGGATGTGATCTCACTTGTCTGGTGCAAGTGCAATATATGATACAGTTATGTAAGCATGATTTCAAACTGGTAAACATGTGTATGCTGGTCACAGCACTATGCAACGATATAAATGTGAGATACCAATCCTATCTACAAGGAAAAGACAAACTGCAATGGGAATAGAAAAGAAGGAAGATTTATAGGTAGCTTCTCTGAGTTTCTTGAAAAGGATGTTTTATCCTAATATTGTTTAGACAAGATATTATGCTTTTATCTCATACTTTGATTAACTAATAGTTAACTGCTATTAATACACAGAAAATAATATGCAACGCATCAGCTATTATAGCTGTACTACTGATCTGCTCTAAAATTTAGTTTCATATGTTTTTATGTTTTTCATGTTAAAAAAAAATTGCTGAGCCCTGGCTGTCTGGCCTCATCCTGAAGACTGCTGGGGAGAACTTCTAAGACTATCCCATGCCCCCAACCATTGACTGGACTTCCTTTGAGGCCTTCCTGCCAATCTTCAACCTGAAAACTGCTGGGGAGACACAGTGGGTTATCTCTGCCCTTCCCTCACCATCTCTGGAATTCCACTGAGCCCCTGATGATCATTATTGCTATGAAGACATCTAAGGAAACCTAGAAGGCACTGCTTTCAAGCCCCTTAGCTTTATGGAAGTTCTTCTGAGTTGTGGTTGTCCATCCTCATCTAGAAGACTGCCAAGGAGAATGAGTGGGCCTTTCCCAGGAACTCCCAAACACACACATTTGCCAGTTCTTATCTGAGCCCTAGCACCCCATCATCACCCAGGAAGACTGCATCTGGGACCTGAAAACAGGTGCCAAGAAGATTGCCAAAGGGACCTGCAGGAGATTTGGTGAGGCATATCCAACGTGCCAATCCACCATCAAGAGAGTCTTGCAGACATAGACCTGCCAGCCATATTGAAGCACACTCAAAGGGAGCATTGGTAAGCTTGATCCTCATTTCCACTGTCCTGAGAGCCTTGCTTACTCACAATCCAACACCGTACCATTGTAGCAGAGTCAGAGAGAACATTAGAAGCTTGAAAAATGAGAAAAGGAAGGAACAATGGCAACCTCAGACCTCTAGTTCACCAAAAACAGGTGAGTCCCAGAGCTCCTGAAAGTAGAGAATGTGGCTTCTGTCCATAATGTTGCACAATCCGCAGTCCATGCCCATTCGCAACATTTGCCATAAGAAAATGCTAACTGTGCAAATTGAAAGAAATCCAGAGGTACAGTGGGCACAAAGAAAATAATTTCAACTCAAAAGAATAAATGAAAAGGAAAATATTGTGAATGGGCAAGTGGACAATGGCTATCCATACAATTAAATGAAGTAGAACTGAAGGATTAGGTATACTCAAGGAATGAAACTTCATGTCTAGGAAGTATATGATAGATCGTAATCTGAGGAGTAATCAGTTACCTAGATGGTCTATGCACTACAAATTACCAGTTATACCAAGCGCTTTTGTATGAAATTGTTTGATTCTCTGTCACTTGGTAAAGGATAGAGTAGCAACTCAAGGCATTTTTAGAACAAGACTTTCATAGACATCTATAGACTTTAGATACTTTGCCTAATAAAGCACAAGAACGCTTGACACATCAGGCTAGTTGTATAACTGATATTCATTCAGATTTGAAAATCTAGAGTACTTGCAAGCTTTTAAGAATATCATTACCACCAAATTAGAATAGTGAGCATAACATCTTATAAAATGCAAACACAATTTAAAAAGTACTTTAAGTGAAATTTTCAAAAGTCAGAGAGAGTTCAATTAAGATTATGTATTAATGCATGCATATTAATTATACTTTTATAAGTGTGAGAACTCTCTCATTCATGCACTGTATCAGGCAAAGATGCATATTTCATGTCATCAGAAGAAGTACCTTATTATCTGCAGCTGATTTACAATAAAGTAGTAGTTCACTGAATATGTGAAATAGAATAGGTAAACAAAGTAAGTTTTAAAATTTGAAAGCATCTTTACTAAATATGTACTTGTATCTTGTGACTTTCATGAAAAATCCTTTCTATGCCTTAGATTTGTCAACATTTTACAATTTTTAAGTAAGCAATCACAATATATCAGATGGTTCTAATTCAGAGTTTCATAGAAACTTTAGAAAGTAATTAAGTTGATTGAGTTGAAAGGGTTTAGTTTTCAAACAAGTGAATTAATTGAAAGACAACATTTCCATAGAAAGGAGAGTGGCAGAAAGTGACAGAGCCAGCCTGCTCTGTAATTTTGTGCCTGTGCCTGTAACAAGCCACATGGGTTTTAAACAGATGGGAGGCAAGTCTGCCCCTTTCTAATAGGTAAGGGCAACTTTTAAGCTGGCAGCAGCTATTTTGGGGATTCATTGTCCTTGGAGTGTCCATCATAGTGTCCCTGGTTCTGGGAACTGCTTGCACACACTGGTGACCACCATCTCTTGAGCAGCAGAGAAATGGGAACATTAGCAGAGTGCTTACCCTTTCTTTGGAGTCTTCCCTGCTGGGCTCTAAGCTCTGTCCTCTGGTCACTGGGTTGTTCTTGGTCTCCATGCAACCTGAGGGTATACATATTTTGCCACAGTTGTACAGTGGCCATGTCTAACAGAGCTCATGTTCATTTCAGCAGCTCTGTAGTTATGAAACCCAGGCTGAACCAGCATCTGAACAGGCTTTCTTCTCATAGTCACTGGCAGAAGCAAGGCATCCACTAATTTTTACCGCCCTCTAGGTCCTTGTTTTTCCCTGCCCATTTGGAAGAAGGGGCTTTAATACAGAATAGAGAAAGAAAACCCAAGCAAATCCTTACTCTAGTTTTTCTCAGCTTGAGTCCATATATTTCAAAGAGAGGAATCAAGACTGTGCCCCACACACTTACCCTCTTGCTCTGCTGGCTGATTCCATCAAATATGTTGTTGGATGGACAAGTATTTTCCAGATTCTTGTCTCAATCAATGAACTGGTCAGTACAACTTTTGGATTTGAAAGATTGCCATTTATTTTAGGAGAGAAATAAGGAAATGAAAAGAAAAAGGAGAAACACAAAAGCAATGCTCAGGGAGAAGAGTACTTTGAATGAAAAAGAGAAGAAACATACTTTAAGCAAAATGGACCACTTTCAGAACAAGAGTAGAGTGCTTTTGTGGTAAGTCCACTGGTGCCATCGTTTTATGTCTTATTGGGCTGTTGATCTAGGTGGTCCTGCTTGAGTTTGCTAGAAGATTGAAATCAGGTTTCAGACTTGCAAGTTTAGTACCAGATTCTAAAGCTTTAGTTGATTCCGTGTCAAGCTCCAGTGCTGCTGTTCCAGCCACATAGCCATGTCCTGTCCTCCTACTACAGCACCACTGTAGATTGAGGTGGAGGTCAAAGGTAAACTGGGTGAAATGAAAATAAGAAAATGTCATGAAACCCTGAGGTGAATTGGGCATCTTCGAATCTATTCTCAGTACAGGGCTGATTTCACTGTCAATCATGGGGAGGAAACATATTCACTTATCTGACTTGTCAGTGAAAATGATTCCAACCTTTGGTGTTCTGGAAGGACAAGAAACACCAGAAGAAAATCAGAGTCAATGTCCCTGGGAAGAAATTTAGCCAGATCAGAGAAGACATAAATGTTGTTTGTAGCTTATCTTTTAGAGAAGGAAATGCTATTTATCTATGAAAAATTTCCAGTCTGATACAAGTTCACAAGAGTATCTGACAAGATATTCCTCTCTTGTTGGCCCATTCAATATGAGTTCGTCCAGATCTGATGACCACGGTTTTAGACACCAGTGGTAGATTCAGCAATCATGTCAGGTGAGTTTGTTGCTGAGTGGGTGGAAAAAAATTACTGTATGGGGTCCTGCCCACATCGAATCAAGAGAGTGCTTGAAATTTGCCAAGATTTTAAGACATGCAAGTCACTCAGGCTAAAAAGAGTGGGATTATCCTTTCTAGGCTAGACTTATGTATTTTCCTAGAATGTCCTCTAGAAGAAAGACAGAGGTGAAAGACTTTACCCAGGCAGTTATGTTTGGATCTAATAAGAAGTCATTGGTGAGAACTTGACATATGGTGTCACAAAGGAATGAAGCTGAATGAAACTTCATTGGACTTCTCCGACATATAAGAGAAGATCTTCACTGGGTGACTGTGTCTACCCAGAGCAAAAATAGCTAAACCCACTTTGCTTAGGAAGGCTGGTGAAATCTACATGGCAGTTCTTCTCTAGGATGTCACTTCCTGTTGAATACTAGCAGGAATCTTCTTGTGAGAGAAAACATTGGTTTTCTGACATAATTCACAGGACTCAACTATCTGATCTATGGTTTGCTTGATGCCCAATACAATGGATAGTTTATTTGCCGTTTGATGTGTCCTCTGATTTCTGAAATGCAAGGATTACTTGAGAGCCTTTAGGCTCTCCTATTGTCTAGCATTTGAGAATCAATATTTTTCTTGTTTTGTTTGGAACCAACTTGAGGGCTCTAAGTGTTGCCCATTGACAAGAGCCTCAGCATTTTCTGTATGATAATTTTGTATTTATATTCTCTCAAGGAGAGCTCCCAGAATAATGGCCTTAAAGTTGTCTCTGTTAGGGGTCTTCAGGCTCCTGCTTGAACTGAAGTGTTAGATGACCTATTACTTTCTACTATTTCATCAGATTCCTTTTGATAAACTTTACAGCAAACTATGAGTGAAGGATATATATATATATATATAGATATATATATATATATATATATATATATATATATATATATATATATATATATATATATATATATATATATATATATATATATAT
>PVKA01014245.1:0-52934 GCA_004027165.1 Ctenomys sociabilis
CCAGCAGCCTTCTTGTCCACAGCTTTGATGACACCCACAGCAACTGTCTGTCTCATATCACGAACAGCAAAACGACCCAGAGGTGGGTAGTCAGAGAAGCTCTCGACACACATGGGCTTGCCTGGAACCATGTCAACAATGGCAGCATCACCAGATTTCAAAAACTTGGGCCCATCTTCCAGCTTCTTACCAGAACGGCCATCAATTTTTTCCTTCAGCTCAGCAAACTTGCAAGCAATGTGAGCTGTGTGACAATCCAGGACAGGGGCATAGCCAGCACTGATCTGGCCGGGATGGTTCAGGATAATCACCTGAGCAGTGAAACCAGCTGCTTCCATTGGTGGGTCGTTTTTGCTGTCACCAGCCACATTGCCACGTCGGACATCTTTAACAGATGTGGGCTTCAGCAGCACAATTTGTGATAGCCAAATCTTGGAAACAACCAAAATGCCTGTCCCCTAAGGAATTTAAAAAGGGGAGTTCTGAGTAGTGAGGTTGAGCTAAGCCAAGGGTCATGTGTGATTTCTGAAAAGAAAAGAATGGAATACTTTATTTATTTTTGAAAATATGCCTGGCTTCATAAAGCAATGAAGAGAACTGAAATTTAGCCAGTAACTTCTTGATCCTTTAATGTGATTCAGGACTGGGGCCCTGGGGAATACATAGATAAACAAAGAACCTAGCTTAAATCTCATTTTGCCTCATACATTTATGAGAATTTCTATGTCTTAGTTATCTTGGCTATGAAGTGTAGGAATCACTGCACATATCCACAATAACCAAAACAAATGTGGGTATGATTTGAAAATTTTAAAACACCATCCATACATTTTAAAAACATTCAGGTTCTATATATTAATAAACAAGTAATTTGATTAATGAAAGCTTGATATAACTTTATATTGGATGATAAAAATGACATGAGAATCACATTATTTAGAAAAGGCTTCCAACTAAAATTCAAATGACAGATGAAGCTGATTTTCATGGTGATGGCAGGGACTACATGCCAGGCATCTTTGTTTTGTTCTCTCTGTAGAACCCTCTCCCGCAAGCAGACCTCCCTTCAGACCCTGGCTTGGGCACCCTGAGGGCCAGGAGCTGCAGCTGTGGTCACTGTCCTAGGATGAAAAATTAACAGAACTTTAGAGGCTTGGGAGATAATATAAAGCACTCCAGTGATGGCACAATAGGACTTCCAACAGGAAAAGGAGCACAGAGAATATTTAAAGAACTAGTAGCCCAAAGTATCCCAATTTTGATGAAAAATAATAAATTACAAATCTGAGATGACTAACAACTCATCGCGTAAGCCCAGAGCAGCAATGAAACTAAGCAGACCTAACAAACCTGTGCTGAGCCACCCATCAGGAGAACGCTGAGCTCTCTACGCATTCATCCCCAAGGCATGTGGAATGCTTGCCAGAATAAGGCTATTTATTTGGCCATAAAACAAGTGGTGAGAAACTAAAAAGGACTAAAGCATACAAAATTTGTTCTACCATTAGAATGAAATTACATCAGAAGGCAATGAAAACCTTGAAATTCTAACACAAAAATGAAATATTAATGTTTCTAAATAATCAAAGAATGAATCACAAAGAAATTAGAAGACATTATAAACTCAGTAAGAATGGGAACATATAACACAGTTTATGTGGTGCTGCCAGAACAGCTTAAGAAACTTTGTAACTGCAAATGCCAACATTAAGAAAAGTTGAAATGACCTAATGTCAAACCTCAATGCACAGTAAAGGAATAAATTAAATTCAGACCAAGCAGAAGAAAGATATAAAAGAATAAAAGTAAATGAAATAGAAAAGGGAAAAGCAACAGAACACAAATGCAACAAAAGATTCACACTTTGAAAAATCAACAATAAAAATCTTTGTTAGGCTTAATCTCCTAATTTTATATATTGAGAATATTGCAGAACACACATACACACATGTACACATATGCACAGAGATACACATAATAAATAATTACAGAAAATAAATGGGTTCAGTATACTTGCAGAACATAAGTATACAAAAATCATTTCCTCCATATGCTTGCAGTGGGAATATATACCAGGCAGTATTAAGAAAATAATCATATTCACAAAAATACCAAAACTAAATATTTAGGAAAAAATCATATAAATATAACATTACCATACTGAGAATATAGCATCATTGATAGAAAACCTGTGCTGGTATTTTGAAAAAACCTAATATTATTTAGAAGGTAGTTTGGTGGGCACAGTCAATGCAGTCCTTGTCAATATCTGAGCAGGCTGTTTTTCCCAAAAAGTGTCAAGATGATCCTAAAATATAATTATAAATTTGGAAATTCTAGAAATAGAAAAAATAATTTTAAGGAAAAGAATTAGCAGACTTATATATCTTGGTCTCAGAATTTACTACAAAGCTATATTAATCATTACTGTTAATAGCATAAGGATAGACACAAATCAAACTACAACTTTAAATGATAAAAACTTGAAAGAAAAAAATGACATAATCACAACTGGAAATCATATATTTTATAAGGATATAAAATTCAGATTATAGAAATTCTGAGGTCCTATTCTTTTTTTTTTTCTCTTTTGGTTCCAGGGATGGAATTCAGGACCTTGAGCTTGCCAGGCAGATGCTTATGCTACTTAGCTATCTCTCTAGACCTATAAAATCTTACAATCTCTCAATAAAAAGCAAACAAACCATTTATAAAACAGGCATTATTAAATGAAATTTTCTCCAAAACAAAAATTAATAATAATAAAATAAAATTACAACATGCAAAGGTGCTCAATGTTCATTAGGAAAATTCAAATAAACATGTTAATATACCTTTTCATATCTACTGTGATGGCTGTTACTTAAGAGAACAAAACAGGACAAAAATTTTGGCAAAGATAAAAACCCTAACACATTGTTAGTAAGAATGTAAAACCATGCCATTGTTTTAGAAAACAGTCTAGCAGTTCCACAAAAAGTTAAACATAGAATTACCTTATGATCAAGTGTCTCTACTTATACTGGTTGAAATGCGCAACGAGAAGAAATGGAAATATATGTCCACACAAAAACTTGTGTGTAGACATTTACAACAGCATTACTACTAATGCCCCTAATCCAAGCATGCATTCTCCGACAAATGAATAACTATGGAATGATCACACTATGCAATATTGCTCAACCATAAAAAAGAAGTTTTATTCATTTTTTTCCTGTATTGATATATGATGCATCTTAGATGAATCTTGAGAAGATTATTTTTTAAATTTTCTTTCCTTTTTTTGTGGCTCAGTGTGCCCTGGCATGTGGTACCAGGGATCAAACCACAGTCCCTGCATTTGCCTAAGCTTACCTAAGCAGGCACTTTAGTCCACCGAGCTATCTCAGCAGCAGCCCATTGAGAAGATTATTCCAAGAGAAAAAGGCAGGTACACAGAAATGCGAAGACTGTATGATCTTGCCATATGTGGAATTTAAAGAAGTTGATCGCATAGAAGTTAACCCTAGAATGGTGGTTAAGCGTCAAAAGAAAGAGTGGAGAGAAGGGAGGGATGAATGTAAAAAAGATTGGTGAAGTCATACTAATTCTCTGTTAGCTAGGATAAATGAGTTCTGGTGTTTTATTATATATTAGGATGAAAAAAGATAATATTAATACACCATAAATTTTGAAGAAGCCAAAAGAAATTATTTAAAAAGTTTTCACCACAAGGAAATTGTAACTGTTTGAAGGGAGAGATGTGCTTTCTACTAATTGGAACATTATGTATATGCATATATATCCAATGATGCTTTGTGAATACATTAAATGTTATGTGTCAAGTGAAAATATTAAAAATGTGAAAGAAGGCAAGTTTACAAGACTACATATAATTACTTCATTTACAAGAAATGTCCATAATAAGCAAACCTTGAGTTACAGAGCACAGGTGGTGGCTGCTAGGGACTGACAGGAAGAAGAAGGAGTGTCTACTGAAGAATATAGTGTTTCCCACTGAAGTAATGGAAATAGTTGCACAGCATCTATGTTGTGCGATCTTATCAGTCTTATGAATATATAAGTGTTATAGAATCATTATGGTTTTTCCAAAATGTTAAGTATTAAGATGCATTCTGGCCAGGGAGATAGCTCAGTTGAATAAGTGCTTGCTTGGCAAGTGCAAGGTCTTGAGTTCAATCCCTGGTTACCCCCCACACACACACTCTCTCTATATATACATATATGTATATATGGCTGGCCAAATAACTCAGCGGATTAAAGCACCTGCAAGCAGGCACAGGGGCCAGGGATTCAATCCCTATGTTTACTGTGCCAGCCCTGGATCCAGAGCATGCTGAGATGGCAATTGAGTCTGAGCATGGTGATGCACGCCTATAATCCCAGCTCTTGAGAGGCTGTAAACAGGAGAATCATTATGAGTCCGACCTAGTGGTGAGACCCTGAACACCCTGTAGTCCCTTCCCTAAAAAAAATACAGAAAAAAAAGATGCATCATGTGCCCCAGAAGGAATGTCATCGCTAGCATTGTAGACATGTGCTAAAGAAAGTAAATGGAGGAAAGCACAAGTTTGTGTTGTGTTTGCTGAGGGTTATCAGCCTGGAGCCACAGGAAGGTGCTGTACTTTTCTCCACTCTAAACCACCATGGATTTACCCATTTGGCTCAGAACCAAGAGATATCCTTTTGAGCTGTGTACCAGAGCTCCTTTACTGATACTTGGAAGGTCATGAAGAGAAATATACATCAGAACATCCAACCAAAGAGCCAGGCGTGGTGGCACAGGCCTATAATCCCAGCACTTGGGAGGCTGAGGCAGGAGGATTGTTGTGAGTTCAAGACCAGCCTGAGCTACAAAGTGAGCTTAAGGCCAGTCTGAACTTCATAGTGAGACCCCGTCTCAAAAAACCAAAAAAAAAATCCAACCAGGTAACTTAGAATGTATTCAGCCTCTTATGCCTTTACATCTTTGGATTCAACCTACTGAGACTTGAAAAGTATTTTTTAAAAAGGCCTCTATAATGCTTACAAATACAGATTTTTTTTCTCACCATCATTCCCTAAACAATATAGTCCAATAACTATTTACATAGCAGGTGCATTCTGTTTGGTAAAAAAGATAATCTGGAGATTATTTCAAGGAGAGAAGAGGATATATACAGATGACACAATGCCATGTGTCATATGAGGAATGTGAGTATTGGCAGATTTTGGTATCCAAAGGGAGTCCTGAATCCAATCCCTCACTGACACTGAAAGAAGACTGTATCAAATAGTTCTGTTCTTAAAAATCTGTAAGCCACGAGGTCTCCTGGCCATCTCTCATGCTGCCCTCTTCCGACTTTCCAGATTGCTGAGTCGCTCCTCCCAGTCTGCAGAGGGGTCGTTCCTGCTTCCTCACTCCTTAGCCGATTGTCCCTGGGCCTCCTAACCTGGGGATCTATGACAGTGACACTTCACAATAAAGAGAGGAGAGATGTGATGCTTTGGAAAGGACACCATGAAAACGTGAAAAGAATAGAAGCCATGAGGAACCTCTGTCCAACATCAAGTGAAATTAATCCATTATTTTTCAGATATTAAATATAAAGTGGGGTGGGAAAACATAAGAACTTTTCCAGTGTCCTTGCTGAAATTATTTGACCACCCATGTTCAGGTTATCAGTGTAGCACATGGCTCTGGGGCCATCTTCTTTGAGTGATGACCAGGATCCCACTACCTCTTGTTTCATAATTGAAGGCATTTACCAAACCCTGCTTCAACTGCCTGAGCTGCAGCCTGGAGATAATTAGGTGCACCTCTTCATAGGTTAATCAATGTCAATAATAAGTAGGCCAATAGGAACAGAAAAGCTACTTGAACGTTGTAATGGTTATTGAAAACTGCTACCCAATTAAATAATTTTTATATCATATGAATTTGAGTATTAAAATTTATATTGCAAAAAGTACATCTATGTAAGTAAGATCTTTGATCTTACTTATAAACCTCTGTGTAGAAGAAGCCTCCAGTGGAAGAAGCGGAAGCTTAACCCAGAATCAGCTGACTGCTTTGCAACCTGCTGAGGTTACCTTTCTACCGTATTTGGCTTTGAATGGTAAGAAGCCACAGAGAATGTTAAAGACCAAATTTCAGAAGGAGAGCAGCATCTTCTGGGATGGATCCTAAGGTGAAATTAGCAATGAAGCCCGAAGCATCAGTGATGCTCAGTGTAAGTCTAGACAAGTCCCCTCACCAGAAGGACCCGAGGCTCCATTGCTGTCCTCAGAGAATATATTTCTGTGTCTATGAGTTCTTCACAGAAATTGGAAGGAAACCTGGAATGACATGACAGTAAGGCATGTTTCCTTATAGGAAGCAAAGGATGTGATGTGAATCCTGACATTTGGGAAGTTTTTAGTGCAGCCAACCCTGATAAAATTTTAATGAGACACAGTGGATGCTTCCCACAGGCAAATGAAGATACAGCCATACAACATCCATCCCAGTGACACAGGAACTGTCACTGCAGCGAGGGAGTGGAAATGAGTACGTTTTTCTCAGAAAAACCATCAGGCCAAATTGAGGTTGCTTTAAAATTCAAAATCTGATTAAAATGCCCAAGAATAAGCCTGTTAAGAGCACCTGATTGCCAGATCCCCATTGTGTGAAACTGCAGCAACTAAATGCTGAGAATAAATTTTAACTCACAGCCAGAACTAATACCGAAATGCCATTTGAAAGGCTCAGAGAAGCCTAGTTCCAGTGAATTCTCAAATAATAAATTTGCATGGAATCACAAGCTGTTTTGCATCATGTAATTTTCCCTTTCTCTCCATTGTTTGTTTTGTTTTGTTTTGTTTTCATGTAAAAGTTTGGCTCAGAAAGAATACTTAAAAGTTGGAACATAATTTCACCAAAAGCCTTTATTACTGAGTAATGAAAAACCATCGAAGAGTTTTTTTGTCGGGTGATAAGAAGATCATTCTCACAAGTGCACAAGTATGAGGCTGCAGCATAGTAAGGAATAGTTGCTTTCCTGGCTTTCTATTATTTAAAAATTCATACACTTAAAGAGTGATTCAGTGAGAATTGTAGCTAAAGCTCTTCAGCAACTAAAATAGCATTGTCACATTGCAATAAGATGTATACAAATTAAATACACTCCATTTTCAGCACTATAGTTATGCAATTCTCAGTGAAGTTTGCATTTTATTAGATTCACCTAACTTCACAATTTGTGCAAACATTTAAATTGTATGGGCTAGTGATGTAATTTGGTACCAGAATGCTTGCCTGTCATGCATAACTCCTTGGCATTGATCCCTAAAACACAAACAGCAAAAACAACCAAACAGATACTTATCATCATTTCACAGTATTACTCCAAATGTGTCTATATGCATTCATAGTTTATTAGACAAATATAATAAGCATTAATCATAGGAGGTGATAGTTAAGAGATATTCAAAGCCATTTCAGTTCTTGTCTCTTCTACCGCATAAGAAATAGATGTTTTTATAGTTTAAGGAAAAGTTTTACTCTAACAATAAATTAAATATAAGTGGCAAGGTTAATGAAATAATTAAAAATGAAGACTAGATTCATGATGGACATAAGGTCTTGTTACGCTTAGAAAAAGTCATGATAGAAGAGAACTATATGTATGAGGCATTTCATGACTTTGGTCTGGACCCCCTAGAGCTGTACCTATAGGACAATATAAGAAATTATCAGTTATGCAAACTTGCAGCTCACAGAAAAGGTAAATTTATGTATACACTAAAATGTGCTAAGTTCATGTTTTATGTGTTTTTGCCTATTATGATTCTTACACTCCGAAATGCATTCATTGAAAAAATAAAAGGTTGAATACTCCAAACATGCTATTTCCTACTATACTCCCACAGAAATCCAAGACCCATATGAAAATTTTTCTCAGAATAATTAAATCCAGGCCCGGGGACATAGCTCAGTGGACTAAGCACTTGCTGGCAAGCACAGAGTCCTGAGTTCAATCCCCGGTACTACAAAATAAATAAATAAACAAATAAATAAATAAATAAAATATGACTACATAATGACAGCACATGCAGTTTAACAAGACAAAGTTTGATTTCAAATTCTTAAGTGTTTGCAGAAGTCAGGAAATAAACTGTTTCCTAAGGGGAGGTTATGCAGAAGACATATCATTGACCCATGGTCTTTACATTCTTAATGAACTACAGGAATAAGAAAGGTTGGAGGCATAACAAGAACTCATTCGTTGTGCTTGGAGCCATGTGTCAAAACAAAAATAAAACAAAATTTCCTCTGATAAAAATTTTCATAGTTTAACTTATATTCTCCCTAAAGAAATTTGGGAGTCTTGGTAGTTATGTTTGTGGTAGCTGAAATTATAGCTCAAATTATTTTATATATAAATATTATTCTGTCAAAAGCAAAAGTTACACTGTGTTTTTTTCAACTTTTATATGTCTGTTTCGATATTTGGTGTTTTCTAAAAGATACCTATTTAAATTTAAATAAGGCACATTCCATCTTAGCCTGCTTGGTAAGCACATTTCTGCTTAGAGCCCCTATTCAATGACACTGATGTGTGATGCCAACCCACAGCTCCGTACTTGTGATGTTTCTTCTAGCATCAACTTTCTCCCCAGTTAAGTGATTTAGAACCAGTAGCCTGGCAATCCAGACTCAGATTATGACCATTTGCAAGCGCAGTGCCTTCCAATGTGGGAATGGGTGCACTAAATCAAAGCACAGGGGTGGTTCCACGCTTGGACAGGGAGTTTACAAATGCTGCATAATCGCCCTGCTGAAAGATGAAGACAAATGGTGTAATGTAAAGCCAAACGTTACATTTTGGTTTGTCGTGAATATCAATGTGTGCCTGGGAAAGTCAGAAAGCTCCTTTGGAAATAACTCCCAACAAAGGACTGAGCTTGAATCCCAGCAGCATGCCAGGTTACATGAAAGGCTGTAGATGAAGAGTCTGTGTGGAGTAAAACTTTAGATTTCTATCTATAAAAGGACAGGGTGATGCTTTTTCTACATGCCTGCTGGACAGATGAAATCTCACAATGCATGTAAAGGCTATATGTACCCTTTGGGTGTACAAAACACTATGAGAATCATGGTTGTAGGAAAGAAACTGTTTGTGAGAAACATTCTAGACACAAGAAAAATAGGTTCACAATAATCATTACAAAATAGTACTGTTCATTCTCCTATAGCTGTTTCACCTTTTAAATTCTTGAAGAAATATGTGTCACCTACATTTAGATGTCAGGTGCTGTGGTGCTTTGGTAGCCCCTGAAGTGCTGGTGCCTATTTTCACAAATGAAGGTACAAAAACTATCAAAGTGGCTCCTTCTCTAGGACACCATGAAATTGTGTCAGGATCTTCACCTTCAGCCACACAGTGCTGGTGGGAATAATCAAGGAGGGCCTGTGTACCACGGCCCTCTCAGTGTGACCTCTTTCTTCCACACTTAGGCTTTTGTCTGTGGCGAGATCAAGAGCTTTGACCTAGCTCCCCTCTGCTTCCCCACAGGGCACTCAGTCTCTTTTGGAAACAGATGGTTTCAGCTTTTGCTTCAACAGGGAGCACCTGGAGTGAGCAGCTGAATCATTCAGCTCTGTCTCCTGGCATGGATCATATGTATTTATACTCATGCTGAAAGTGGCTAAATATAACATTGCTTTAGTGACCTTTTTATAAAAGTGTTTCCTTTAATATCTTGCTGTAACAAGAGCATTTTCTGTCTTTGGGCATCAGTAGTATTCCTTATAAGTGATGTAGTCAATATAGAGCAGTTCCTGCTTAGGCAGAGCACAGGGGCAGAGATTCTATCGCCAGCGTGCTAGGCTGGCCCCACCCCCGGGGACATGCTGAGACAGTGATTGAGACTGGGTGGGGTGGCACACACCTATAATTCCAGTGCTTGGGAGGCTGAAAACAGAAGGATCAGTAGGAGTGCGATCTTTGTAATGAGACCCTGTAGATCCGAGACCCTGTAGACCCCATACTGAATACATTAAAAAAAAATGACTTTATAAAAAAAAAATACATAGAGCAGTGTAGACAAATCTATGGCATGTGTGCTGCCTGTAGCTATTTGTAATCATGGAAATCTCTAAAAGATTCACTACCACTGATGAGAGCGAAAAGCTGAGTTGTTAGAGCTATAGTCCAAGGATATGTTTTCCTTTCACTTTCCTCTTCTCTTCCTGTTATATAGATGAAGGGTAACTTCTCTAGAATGTAATTTGATTTTTGTTCTGAAGTTCATCATACTTTTTCTTTATTTTTTTTTTAAGCCAGAGGTTAACAATGAGATAATTAGGGCCTCTGCCAGTAGAATGAACAGTCTGTGACGCATTTACCAAATAAAGTATACTCTGGTTTCTCTTCAGATCGTATAAATCTTTCGTCTTTTACGTACTTTTTTCTTCTCCCCAACTGCAGATCATCCAGCTAAGTCTTGTCTTCAGTTAAAGACAAGCTTCTCATAGTTCCGGTTTCAGGCTGCTCACTTCTCTCATGCACACTGACTTCAGCCATCAACTAGACAGTCCCCAAATGCGCCACGAGTGAGGGGCGCACGTCAGTGGGAATGCCACAGGGTAAGTGCAGCAGCACCCCAAAGGTGCCTGCTCCCCGCCCGAATTGTTGGTTTGTGTTTCTATCCTACACTACTCACGTCTGCTCCTTTGCTTCTCTGTTCTTACAAATTAAGTGGCATCTTTGGCGTTGGATTCCCTACCCACTTCCTCTGTCCTTTCTTTTTTCTTCGTTCTTTCCCTTCCCTTCCATCCTTCTCCCCCCACCTTTCATTCCCTCTTCAATTTGTCTGGACTGGGCTAGATGTATGACCCTCCTATCTCAGCCCTCCAAGTGATGGGATTATAGACATGTACCTCAAGTCCTGGCTTTTCCTTTGTAAAAAGGCTTGACTTTGCTCCAGTTCTCAGAATTTTTAAGTTTTTAATTTTATTATTATTATTTTTTATTCTCACTACGTCTTTCTCCTTATCTATGTATGTAATACTGCTGGCCAGAGTGGCAGTTCCCTCATAATGAAATACTCTTCTCAAGCTGTATCTATTCGGGTATTACTGAGTCCTTTCCTCTTATTTAAATAGACATTTTTTTTCACCCATTTTGTTTATTATCCTATGCTGACCCATTTAAAATGGTAGCAGTCAGAAAATAAATAATAAATCATGTATACATTAAATACCTGAGGAGCAAACATTTATCCAACTTGTAAAATAGCTGTCTCAGTGCTACCAGTTGGCTTGCAAGCACACAGCGATCTTGAACTGGGAGAATGAAAAGACTGGAGCTGGAATATTCATGGCACCTGGCTTCCCCCTGCTGAGCGCAAAGGATTGTTAGCCTCAGCTTGTAACCACCTCGTCCTCTCCAGGGGATGGAGGAGCAGCTATTTCATAATCCCAAATCCCATGGCCAGGATGATAGTCATGCATCACCCTGATACAACAAAATCACACAAAACAAAATCAGAAAACCAAAACCAAAATATGAAACAAAATCCCAGGGCAGGGATCCCCAGGACCATGTACCACCCTCGTGCATCAGGATGATAATGGGGTGTCACCCTCATGTGTCACCGTACTGGCACCTCTGTCCTTGCTGCACATGTTCTGCTCCATGTCACCAAACAGGAGTAATGGAGGGAGACTCCGCTGCACTTACATTTTAAAGTTTTCACATCAGGGAAGTGTTTCAAAGAAATTACATTTTATCCTTTTAAATACATAGAGTAATACAAATTACTGGGAAATCACAACCACACCTGTTTCCCCACCAGATTTGATTTAATAATTAAAACATTTCTTTTTCTTTCCATTTTTTATGTATTTGGTACAGGTTTGCCTCACTACACAGCTTGGACTTGTAGTGATCCTCCTGTTTTCAACCTCTCCAGCCCTGGGATTACAGGCATGCACCATGATGCCTGAACTCGTTCAATGGCTCAGTGTGCCCTGGGGTGGTGCTGGCTTGGCATGTGGGACTGGGGATCAAATTCCTGGTCCCTATGCTTGCCAAAGT
Source organism: Ctenomys sociabilis (assembly GCA_004027165.1). NCBI lineage: Eukaryota > Metazoa > Chordata > Mammalia > Rodentia > Ctenomyidae > Ctenomys > Ctenomys sociabilis. The sequence continues at coordinate 12,063 of PVKA01014245.1, forward strand.
AGGCACTTAGTCCTCTGACCTATCTTGCTGGCCCTTTAAAACAATTCTTATACTTAAATGTTTCTCAAATGGTCAGGAAGATGAATAAAACAGTGTTTTCCCCCTAGAACCCCTAGGCCCTAAAGCAAAACAATGATTCCATACAGTCATACCTGTACCAGGTGTTTCAGTGCCAGGAGCCCTTCTCAGGCACACGGAGAGGCTTGGAACTGTCCCAGTGTCCAACATTCTACCATTATGGGCCCTGGGAATGAAGGTAGATGAAGGGAATGGAGAGAAAAATGTATAAATAGATAAAAGAACTATAGCGTAGAGGAACAAGGTGGGAATTTTTACATTATAAGAGAAGTAGTTCATATTTCAATACGTGTATTTCAACACCTGTTACCTTTTACCATTTCAAGTTTTGGAGTTCCCTATGTTTTTATTTATCTTTGTAATTGAAGCCCATACACTGGACTTCACCCTTCAAGTATCTTGCAAAAGAGTTAAAGGCATCATTGTACAACAGAACACACATGCCAATATTTGTAGCCCAGCAATTCGCAACACCTAAGCCCCAGAAGCAACCTGTATATCCAGCAACAGACCAATGAATAACAGAAAGGTTGGTTCTATGCATAGTGGAAATCCATTCCGATATAAAGAAGGATGAATTGAAGTTATTTGTTGGCAAATAGACACACCAGGAAAATACAATGTTAAGTGAAATAATCAAACACACAAGACTAAATGCCATATAATAGTATCACTTGAGTAAGGAAAAGCACAAATAAAGGACTGATGGAAGAAAACACACGGGTAGAGATTTTTGAAATGGAAGGGGTCCCTGAGCTAGAGGGCAAAAAGAAGTGGGGTGGGGAAGAGGAAGGAAAATGATTTCAGATCTTTCCTGTGTGTTCACCAAATACCCACAAAGAATATAAACTACATGTCATAAACATGAGCTAGAAATAATGACTCTATGAATGAAAATGGGAGAAAAGGATTTAGAGATGGAGGGGCAAGGGGGGTGTGAAGGGGAAGAGATTTTAAAAATCAAGCTGTGTTATGCATGTGGGCCTGCTCCCCAAGAAGAATGTAAATTTCATCTATTGCAGATATGCAAAGGACTAATAAAATAGAAAGAAGTAACCATAATTCACTTGCTGTTTTGTTTGCTTGAGACCGGATAATGAACTCACCGTGTAGCCCAGACGGCCTCCAGCTCCCTGGGGTTCTCCTGCCTCTGCCTCCTGTTGCTGGGGCTGCAAGTGTGCACCCCCACAATGCCCACTGTGGAATTCTGAGGTCTGTGTAGACCACCAGCACTCTGCACTGTAGCCCTGTGAGTCCATACTTGCTTCAGCTGTCACCTGTTCCACAAATCACTGGTATTGTCTGCACCTGAATTTGTAAAGCCTGGGCTTTTAGGATGGTGCTTGTATTTGTTCATTTCCCCACCTTAGAAGTGCTAACTGGATTTAATCTATGTGCTGGGCATTTCCACAAAATACTGGGTGAAAGCAGTCAAAATAATTAAAATAATTCCAACACATATCTTGCAGCTGTTAAAAATCTTAATCACGGTAAAATAAGTTCAGAAGCACTGCCCTCCCTTCTTTCTTTCAGTGATCTTTGCCCCAAGGCTGCTGGGGAGCCAGCCCCTCCTGAGCAAGACACTGGGCCCCACCTCTGCGCTCTGTGCCCCTTCCCACCCTTAGCTCTGCACCGCAGGGATCCATGCACCTCTTCTTTCTACATGTTGCTTTTTTTGTTTGGCAAGCCCAGCCCTCCTTTGCTCATTCTTGGATTTATCTTAAAACTGTAAAATCCACTAGTGCAGGAGGCCATACATCATGGACATGAAAGAAGATGAGGTCAACTTCCCAAAAGTACTTAGTCCTAAGGAACTGAGTGAATCCAGAGGATCACAATCCCCTTCCTGCCTTCTGCTTTCCTCCCTCCTATGTGTATATTTCTCACACAATATCTCAGCATCCTCCTGGTTAATCATTGTTCTGTCCCTGTCTCTGTCTCTGTTTCTGTCTCTCTCTGGGTCTGTCTCTGTCTCTCTGTCTCTGTCTCTCTCTCTCTCACACACACATTCTGTAATATAATGTGATGTGCATAACTGGCAACTGTGATAGCATGCCTTCGTATGTGTATAAACATTCTCAGGTGCCTTTGAAGATGCTACCATGTGTAGTCTGCTTATGGCTTTCTAAATATCTCCTTCCAAAACTAAAATCAGTGGCAGAGGGTTCACTGGAGGGCAAACAGAGCATTCTCAGCATTGGGTTCCTAACCCTGACTCACTAACTTGCTGCAGGGTTGGCACTGCCTAACACAGCCCTCCCAGTGTCCTGCTGCCACTAGATGTCCCTCCTGGCCAATGCAGAACTGCAGTCTCTTTGCATCCTTCCTGGGGGCTCTGAAGTATATGTGCAGAGGTGTTAGGTACCACAGGTGTGCCATACAGCCCTTCCAACTAGGAGTGCCCACACGGCCTTTCTATAGTGTTTGAAAACTCCAGGGAGCTGTTTCCAACTCAGTTATAATTCCTCTTCTGGGTGTCTTTCTCTGACTCAGATGGAGAAGAATGAACATGTTCACTCATACTAAATCACACACAACTTCTTGGTAATGTTTAAAACAGAAGGATCGTGGCGGCCAGGTTCTGGCCCTCGCTTGTCCTGAGGACACCCCAGGACACTACACTGTGCTTTCTGATCACCATGGTCATCTTTGCTCTATAGTGGGTTTGATTTCATCAGCAAGAAATCAGTAGGACTCCCCAGCATAACTACGTTATCCCGGGCAGCTTCCTGTGTGCCGTGGGAGACACATGCTGTGGTGACCACTCCTAAGTCCACCCTGCGTCGCCCTCTTCCCTGTGTGCTGCGGAGTCTGTGACTTACCTCTAATTGGTGCCACGTGGCAAAGGTGATGGTATGTCATTTCCATGGTTATGCTACATTACATGCACAGGTAGAAGGATTTTGAAAATGTCATCCAACAACTTGGCTTGGATTTGATTAAAAGGCATATCATCCTAGGTCGACTTGGCCTGACACATATGATACCTTTTAAAAGTAGTCCAGGCCTCCCATGAAGTTAGAAGCTCTGAATTGCAGAAACACTTCCCTCCCTCTCCTTTTAAACTCTCTAGTTACCAAGAATTCTCTCCTTAGGCTCCAGTTAACCTGGCCCTAGACTTTTGACCCTCAGAAACTGAGATTAAAAATATAAAGACAGCTTTAAACCACTAACTTTGTGGTTTTGTTATGCAGAAAGAAAAATAACCATTCAGAGAAATGCACTAAAACCATACCCAGCCTAACTTTTTATGTAGCCAGGCATCTTTACCTTGAATTTCATCTCAGTGTTATAGGTTTCTCCTATTTTTTGAGTCTAAATACAAAAACATAAGTACGCTGTTTCTTGTTGCTGTCATAAAACTATTTCTGGTATGAGGATTCCAATTGTTATCATGCAGTCATGGGGGTAGTCTGCAAAATCCAGTTTATAATCCCTTAAAATGCTTTGCCTTTCATCAATGACATTTCTTCACTTCTGAGCCTCATTGTTCTATGGATTAGGCAGTTTGGGGGAGATTAACAATAATCCCTATGAAAAAAGGTGCTATTTTTCCTCATGACCTTGGAGATCAGCTCTCCTGGGTGTGTTCCAGATTGTGAAAGTGGCTTACATCCTCTAGTTTGGGACCACTGTATGGCTGTGCTGGGGTCAGGAGGGGGAGGTGGCATTAGGGTGTCCCAGCATTTTCATTCAGATGTCACAAGGTCCGTTTAATGAACATTCCATTTCTCAGAGCAGGTATGTCGTCAAACACAGAGTGAAAAATGAGAGAAATTTTATTTCATCTCACAGAAGAAGAAGCAGGGAAGAATACAAGGTATGAAAGAAAAACATGGTATTTGCTAAAATTTTTTAATTGGTATAGTGAAAGCCACATGGCTGTCTGTCCCCCTCAAAGTATATCTTCACACTTGGAAACTCTTATCCCATTGTTAAAGCCTCTCCCTGAAGCAGTCCCAGAAGTCCTTTGGTCCTTCCTCCTCCTTTTCACGGAGCTGTCATGGCTGCCCTGACACCCTGCATTGGTGCAAATGTTGACCTTTCATGGTCCTCTTGACTTTGGAGGTGAGCTGGCAGTCACACGGTGTGGAGCTGGGGAATGAGGACATGGTCATAATGCTGCTAGGGCCTTGCTTTCTGTCCGGTGGCATTTGGCAGCATAATTTACCATATTTTTGATCGTGCCTTGTAAAGACATTTATGGAATAAATGTGTTTGAAGTGAAGGGGGATATTTTGAGGGGGGTTAATTGCAAAACATGCTTTAGCATAATAATTCATTTAAAAATTAAACACTCACTGCATTCATTTACCTCTAGACATTATGTAGTTTGTTTATCGTTTATTTTATGTATTTGGTACAGGGCCTCACTATGCAGCTTGCACTCATAGTGGTCATTCTGTTTCAGTCTCCCCAGCACTGGGATTGTAAGTGTGCACTGTACCGTCAGGTTTCAGTGGTCAGCTCAGTGCGGGTCGGCATGGCCTCTGGCACCCGGGATAGAACCCCATTGATAAGAACAATGGTCACGGAGGTGATAGTAATGGCAACAGCTCTTTGTGTCAAACACATTCTTAGTCATGCATATATTAGAGGGATCAGAGACAATATTCAAATTTTTCTTCTGCGGGATTTGCCAGCAGGATTTGCATTCATGACTGACACTCTTTCATAGGCAATTTCTTTCCATTAAAAACACTGCCAGGAGACGATCTCTTCTACCACCACAGCTGCCTTTTGGCAAACACACCAGCACTCTTACCATTTCAACAATAGCCTTAAAAAAAGTGATTTCATAAGCATTATCTCATTTAAGCATCACAAAAATTCTACAGCACACAAATTTAAAGAGCTTTACAATCCTTGCAGTAAAGCAAACAGCCCTGAGGTGGTGAAGTTAAAGCTTGGATTCATATCCTGGTTCCATTGTGTTGCAAAAAATTCCTACTGATTTCCACATTCTGAGAAAGACAGCTCTCAGATGGCTGTTGGTCACCAGTCTGGGTCAATATTTCAAAGTAAATGTGCAATTGGTAGACAGTGATAACTATGTATGTCCTGTATGACAGCTGGTTTTGGGCTGGGGAGATAACTTAGAGGTCTAAGCCCCTGCCTGGCAAGCACAGAGACACAATTTCTATCTCCAGTATCACCTGCCACGGTGACCTGAACTCTGTGCAGGCAGCTAAAACCAGACATGCTGGTGCACACCTGTAATCCCACTGCTGGGGAGGCTGAGACAGGATGATCATTATGAGTCTGAGCTGTGTGGCAAGATCCTGTACCAAATGAATAAACACATTTTTTAAAAAGAGCTGATTTCATTTTTCCACTTGGGAAGTCTTTTTCACATCTCTTTAGTCACCAAAATTTCTTATTTACACTCTTACAGGCAAAGGAAAGCCAACAAAATAAGAACATTAATTTTATCATCTTATAAATACATCTTCATTAAATATGTAGAAGTGGCATTGTTCTATGTTCCTTTGATGTCTACCCAAGTATAATGGAGCATTTTATCCTTTTAAATTACATTTTCGTCTTGCAGATTGAAAGTATAGGGGAAAATAAATGTAAGAATGGATATAAATTATTTTAAAATTATAGAGCATTTCAAGGTATTTTATGTTCCAATTATCTTTATTTCAAAAATGACTTTGTAGTTTAATAAGCCTTGTCGGGAAGCTCAGATGCAAAACAGAAATTGGCATGTATGTATCTTTTGTAAGATTATTTGATTCATCTATGCAAAGTGCTTTATCTACTGGGGGATAAATGAAAGCATCAGCTGAGTAGACCCACATTTCTAGTCAAATAGTTCATGTGAAGTTTATATATAATATATATAAATATATATATATTAATAATGCCTCTGTTTTCAACTGCTCCTTTTATAAACATGTGTGTGGGTGCACAACACACATATATCAGGACAAAACAAGAAAAACCACTGCATGAGAGCTGGCTAGAAGTGCTTGCCTTAGGGGATAATCCACTCAAAAAAGTGTTGAGAATTTGAATTTGTCCATTGCTGCTTCTTCTCAAATTGTAGTCAATGAGGCAAAACTTTAAACAACGCTTACTGATTCCACTAATCTCATTAAGGTCCATAATGCAGGATTTTAATATCTACTGCAATAACAAGCAGCAGCTACAGCTCACTGCGTGTGGTTAAGATGTATGTTTGCTGTTCACTTTCCCAGATCTTTGTTCCTTAACAAGCAATATACCTTCTTCCAGTATAATTCATTCCATGGAATTATAGCAAAACTATTTCACAGTTGAAGCAGATTATGGTGTCAGGAGAAGAATTAGTAGAAAGACAGTACACATGTTAAAATGTGCTTAAGACTGATATTCACAAAAATAACTAATACTGCTGAGATAATGGGATATACAGCATAATAAGGCAGAAAATCTGAAGTCTTAAGGAAATTCAAGGGTGGAAAATTTCTTTAAAAAGTTATCCTGTTTTCTTTCTGATACAAGACTGAAATCCCTGGTAATTTCATCATTATTTCCCTCGTGATTCCCGTCCTGTGTGGAAATGTGACTTCTGTCATCCCTCTCTTCTTTCACCATGGGACTTTCCGATAAACCTCCATCCTCTCGTGCTGGTTGCCCCATGTTACCAGAGTTCCCTTGCTCTAATTCTTTTGCACTGTGGCTTCCACACTTTTCCTCTCATTAAAATTACTGTGCTTTGTTTAGCTGAGAAAGGTCCCTGTAGACCAAAGGCCATGCTTTATTTTCTATTCGCTTTCTCTTTGATCTGTGCAGAGTTCTAATTGACTCTTCACTCTTCCTTCCGTGGTGCACTCCCTGGTCTCCAGCCTCCTCAGCATCTTTTGATGCAGTCTTTCTAGGCTTCTAGGCTGTGGGCCGGTTCCAGCCCCTCAAAACACACTTCCACTAGAGAGACATTTTCATCCTTCCTTCAAGGTTTCTGTCACCTATCTATTTATTGCGCACCAGGCAATCATTTCTTGTGTTTCTGAACTGATTAAAACTGTGTTATAGTGCTCGCTTCGGCAGCACATATACTAAAATTGGAACGATACAGAGATGACCACATGGCCCCTGTGCAAGGATGACACGCAAATTCCTGAAGCGTTCCGTATTCTTATAATATCATGTATGCACCTTGTACGATACCAAAACATTATGAAAACAGTTTGCAATGTATTGATTTAATGAATATGTCTTGTTAAGGTGTCTTGAAACTGTCTGATATTTGTATTTCAATAAAATAAAAAATAAATTAAAAAAATAAAAAGTGAAAAAAAAATAAAACTGTTATAGGCCATGGGATACAATGATGAAATTTGCCATAAAGAGGTTCATTATCAAACTACCAGCTACCTGATTGTGTGTGTGTGTGTGTGTGTGTGTATATATATATATATATATATATATATATATATTTTTTTTTTTTTTTCAAATCTAAATATCTGCTCCTCACTTCTGGCTTGAGAACAAAGATCCTGCATCCTCAGGCATCCCTACAATACCATCACACCCAGTACAGTGACAAAAGCACTTGTCCTTCCCATGTACTGAATACTGAGATGCTTGGCTCTCCTCAAGGTATAACACTGTCCCTGTCACTTAAATCTAGTACACTCAGATCAAATTTACTTCTTCTCCCTTTATCAATATGGCTAAGTGGTACTGGCTGTTTCTGCACTGCAGTGCTATCCCCGGTCCTACCTTGGTAGACTTGGCCTTTCCTCTCTGTCTGCTCATAGGTGCCAGAGCAATTTAGTGGGCTTACTGCATCCCAGTGTGTGCCTCAGCCTTGTGCATCCCTACCTGCACTCTGTTTTATTCTTTGTTGCTAGAATTACTCAGATAAATGCTAACTAGAATCATCTTCCTCCCTGTTTAAATAATCATGAATGTTAGAAACCCTCCACGTTATCCAAACCACTCTGAAGCATCATGTACAACAATTTTTTTTCTGTAAACTTGAAACTTTTTCTCTTTTTTTCCTTCCTTCCTTCCTTCCTTCCTTCCTTCCTTCCTTCCTTCCTTCCTTCCTTCCTTCCTTCCTTCCTTCTTTTCTTTTTTGAATTTTGGGAACTGAACCCATGGCATGATGCATGCTAGGTACGTGGTCTACCACTAGCAACAGCCTCAGCCCTGAAACTTCATTGAAAGCATTTTGTCTCTCACCAACAAATTTCCAACCTTGTTCCTTTGAATAGGCTAAGTGCCATACTTGGCATATGACTCCTGTCTGCTCCATTGCACATCTTACTGTATCATGAAATACCAACTTGCCTTTGCCAAGTAATTTATTATTGTTATAGCTCATAACTAGATGTATCCACAGAACCTTATGGGCTGCTAGGTGCGGCTCTCAGGAATGACTGGACCTGAGGGGGATACTGCATTTGTTCACTGATTGGTTTAACATAGTTCTCGGGGTGGATGATGGGTTTCCTGAAGATGCAAGACCAACTCTGCATGTGTGGCACCATCAACCTGCCTTGAATTCTAGGTGGAATAACAATGGAAAGATAACAGAAGACTCCACTTTCTGCCTGTGCCACCATGGCCTGTTCTTGTCTGCTGTCTTCCCACGCCTGCTGCCCCCTGCCTTGGCGCCAGCTGACCAGGGATGAAAGCCTCCACAGACCTTGAGCTAAAATAAGCTTTTCCCCCTTTAATTTTGGGCATGGAGTATCTTATCCCAGCAAAGAAAAAAATTAACTAAGGCAGTCATTTGCTCTACCTTATATATCATTGTTTGCATTACCTTTCAGATTTTTATTTTCTCCCTTAACTGATATCCTTTATTTGATACTAAATATATTCTTGAAAAGTTCTTATAGTTTAATCATAACTGTGGAATGTATAAAATACACAATATTTGATACACTCTGTAGGTGATACAGAATGGACCCACAGATACAAATCCACTAGCATTTTTTTCATTCACTTCAATTATCCTGTACTATTTAATTCCACCATTCTTTTAAGTGTTATAAATGAGAGTCTGTCCTCAACTTGTTGAAATACTTAAATGCTGGCCTGACTTTTATTACCTTTGTGTCCTTAGTGTCAGGCATTAATATTGAACATTAGGTAATAATTCCACACATAGGCAGTCTTACAATTATTATTATTATTTATGTGTGAACTACATAATAGAATTATGTGGCAATAGATACTGTATGGCATGAAAACAGTCACATATAAGCGTTGGCCAGTACTACCTGCCCAACATCTGTCACTGGACTTAAAACAATATGTTTGCAAAATAATACACTAAAATTGTTCTCTAAGAGGCATGTCCTAGAGGGAACTCATAAGGGAAACACTTTTACTCTTAGCACTTTTACTCTTCCATGTATATAGAATAGCCTCTTACGTAGCCTGTGTTAGCTTTCTGTCACCATGATGAAAACGCTAAGATGATCCACTTAGAGAAATGGGTTACTTTGGCTCAGTTTTATGGATGCCAGTCTGCAGCTGGTTAGCTCCATGGCTTTCAGTCTAAGGTATCGTAGCATAAGAGAGCATACGTAGAGTGCAGCTGCCCACCTCATGGGTAGGATGTGAATGAAAGGAAGAAAGAAAAGGGCCTGGCTCCCACTGTCTCCCTAAGGCCAGAATGCCCTCCTTACAGTCCCTCTGTCTTAAAGGTTCACTGGCTCCCAATAGCAGCACACCGAATACCATGCATTCCAGCACACTGGCCTCTGAAGGGCATTCAGGATCTGTATGACACTAGCCTGTACGTGTAAATTTACTGTCAGCTGATCATACAGGACAAATCAGGGCAATGCAAAACTGTATGTTGTGGTATGGTTAAACCTGATATTTTGAGTATGAAAGGGAGGAAGAGCTAAACTACATTTCTGTTGAACAGTAAAAGTAAGTATGGAACAGATGAAGACCTAAAACAGTCATCGAGCAAATGAGGACTATTGTGGTCGTCATTGTTCTGGACTGTGCAGTAGGAGTGTCATCCAGGCTGCCTGCCCTTTTCCTGTGTTGCAGAACAGTGACTGGAGCCCAGGACAAGGCCAGTCAAGGAGGTGAAATTCTAAAGCATACAAAAAGAGTGTAAAGAGCAAAATGTTCAGGTTGTGTCTGCAGGTTTTTTTTTTCTCCCTCTCAATTCATTCATCCACTCATTGTGGCCAGCATCTCTTAGAACTCATAGTTTTGGGTTCCTTTCTTCCTGTTCATTGCTAGTGGGGAGAGGAAAGGATGATGGAGACTCATAGCCTGAAGCCTTTCCTCACCACAGGAATGGAAGCTTGACTATGTGCAGAAAGGTAACCTGGAGTGGTAGGAGGAGCTCTGCAGCTAGCTGCAGCAGCATCTCCCTCCTACCTTCTCCTCCCCCAGCCCACAAGCCATCCTGTGTCCCTGAGTACACCTTGGATGTGAGGGTCAGCCTGACCAATCAAGGAGTCATTTAAGAGTTTGAATTCCTGACAACTCTCCATCTCTTACTTGCTCCTTGAGATGAGAATATCACAGAGTCCTACTGGGATGAGAGCAGCATGTGTAGGAAAACAGATGTCTGACTTCATCAGGCTTACTTCTGTGGGTGTCTGGGTGCACGTAATTGCACCTGTCAAAGAAGCTTGAAAACTGCCTATTATCTGGAGCATGTACCTCGGAAGAGTGGTGATCACCAAAGAATATTTGCTTTCCCAGAATGATAGCAGCAGCAACAATAGCTGAAAACCAGCTCAACACCACACTGTGTTGTTACTAAGATGTCCCCACATCGGTGCATCTCAAATACTGTGATTAAAGATCAGTCTAAAATTATTGTGAATTTTGGCCATAACCACAATTGCTAGGAACAATTATAAATGCAGGTTGTTGACAAGCAGAACAGAGATGACCCTTATCTTATTTCAACCCTTTTATTTTTCAGGCTAAAGAAAATCCTAGTATTCCAGCTGAAAAGAAGTTAGGTCAAATTTATGCAGTTAGTGAGAGAACTAATGTCACACCCTGCAGCCAAAGCCCTTTGCTCCTGCTAAACTGTTCTAAGCACCAGGGGTCTTTCTCATTCAAACACAGACTTTGAGGGACACGGTCAAAATGTTACATCTTGAAATATTAATGGAGGTATCATGAGACCTATATGTATATGAGTCATTATAATCCTTATTCAGTGTTCAGTTTTGTACTTCTAATTCAAGTCAGAGTCAGCTATTTTCTGTTGTGGCAGAGAAAACAAACAAATCACTCTCTGTCTCTCTGTCATCTCTGTCATCTCTCTGTCATCTCTCTGTCTCTCTCTGTCTCTCTGTCTGTCTGTCTGTCTGGCTCTCTCTCTCTCTGTCTCTCATCTCTGGCTCTGTTTTCCTGTTCATCTGACTCTATCTTTCTCCATGTCTGTTTCTGTATCTCTCTGTCTCTCTCTGGGTCATCATTTGAAATTAATCCTCATTGTAATTTTCCATGTCACTGAGTATGTGTCTACAGTTTCCTGCTACTTCTTTTGATTAACACTTCCTCTAGTAGAACATTATTTCTGTTTTTAGTCTATTTGTGAAATCCAACTGCAGGGTTTGGTGTGATTTACTTATTGTGTAAATGGCACGTGTGTGTGAAATTTTGAGATAAATTCTGACACCTCAAAGATTACAAGATACCTCCTGCATTTGGCTTGGTTGGAGTAAAGCCCATTGTTCATCAAATTGCATTTTCTGGGGTTGTGGAGTTCTAGGTGTCAGGTGCTTCACTTTTATGGTTTTAATTCGCATGTTCCTAATGTTCAGTAGTGTTCTTCATTTTATAGGGTTCCTACCAGTTGCTCGTGTGTTTTCTTTTAGTATCTGTCCATGGTCTTTTCACTTGCCACCAATCTTTTTATAAGTTCAGATAATTTGCTTTCTTGCTACTGAACAACATGAACTCCATATATATTTTTATCTTAGGTCCTTCTTAGACATCAGGGTTTGTAAATATTTTTCCTATTTGGTGCAATTCCTATTCTTTCCATTGATTGTGTCCTTTGCCATTCAGAAGATTTTTAGTTCGATGCAATTTCTATTAGGGTATTTTCCTTTGGTTCCCTGTCCTTTTGAAGTTATATCCAAAAATCACCTGAACACTAGTCTTTATGAACTTCCAAGTCCCTAAACATTATCAACAGAACCCAGTGATAGAGCAAACTAAGTTTATCATGCATTAATATAAGGTAGAATACCAGTTCCAAGGTACATTTTAATTTACAGAGAATACTAAAAGAAAAGAGAGAGAGGATAGCAAAACAACTTTTAAAAGATAAGAAATGTGGGTTAACTAAAGTCTGGCAGTGGGAGAGCTGAGGGACAATCATGATCTAACAAATTAGGATTTTTGGAAAAATAATGAGATTTAGATGTTGAAAGAAGACCTAAAGTTTAAATCTATAAATTGTCTATTGGCACTTTTTACTGAATGGTTGATAAAATGTCCAAAAATTTGGAGAATCTCTTCTGCTGCATAATCGGGTTATTTCCATAATTGTTTCCAGCAATAATGAAAGTATGTTAAACAAAGATAGGAGAAAAGTCCCATCATAATTGACAGTGGTGTAGAGGTTACAATGTGCACATCTGTGTGACTCAGGGGTGGTGCCAGTGTTATTTCTTTACGCAGAGAGTGGGCACATCCGCAGAGGAAATTCGGGTTTCTTCTTACACCAGCACTTATGGTATCTTATGATATTGTATTTTTCATGCAAAATTTCTCAAGCTTGAGCCTTTATAGAATGTCTTTGGAGACCATTTCTTCTTGGTCTGTACTGGTGAGGACTTGTGTGTGAGGAAGCGACACTGTTTCTCTTGTCACCAAATCTGAAGCTGCTCCAGCTTCTCTCACTTAGGCCAAGACCGGAGCGGACGGTATTAAGGAGGAATCTTAATCAAACTGTTACTTACTGAGATTTTGATGATAGTAATATTAAGCATTTATTTCTTGTGCCTATGCATATTTATTCATGTTCTTAAGATTTAAAAATAGCATCATTATGGGGAATGTTCTACTTCATGTGTACAAATTCCAGATGATGGGGAGATATCTATCTCTGAGATTTATGCAGCCCTTTCATATATAAGAGACAGTGCTTATCCCAGGTCCCTTCATATTTATTGGCGTACTATGATATTCTTGGAAATAGGGCTTATTCCCTTAGGTCTCAGGAGGTTCAACTTCACAATTTATTCCCTTCAAATGAACAAATATTGGTGGATGGGATGATGCTTATGAAGAGCTCAAGTGATTTCCATCTGATCACAAGGTTGATTTTAGGGGCTGACAAGTTATTTTAGTGGAAATGGAATGAAGAATAAAAATAGTTGAAGAAATATGTTTTATTCAAGGTCCAGGCTAATTAAATGTCGAAAAAGGACAAAGTTTTGGAGAAAGTACATGTAATGAAAGAACATACCACTTATTATAGGATTCCAAAGAGTTATTTATTCTTTGATTTATTCAACTTTCAATATCAGTGGCTTGGGGCTGAAGGAACTATTGAATCCTGCTGTGTTGCAAAAATAAAAAAGAAGCCAGCTTGAGCTTGTGTTTCAAAAAGCAAGACCATGAAATTGCTTGGAGCTTTGCCTATTATAAATTTGGTGTAGAAAAGTAGGCAGTATCTTTGGATGTGGTCTGTTATATTTACATTTAGAATGCTAGAAATGCAAGGGACTAAAAGTGGTGTGTGTGTGTGTGTGTGTGTGTGTTTGTGTGTATGTGTGTGTTAGAGTATCAGTAAGAATATTTTGTATAATGGGAAGAGAGATCAAGTGATATTAAATATATAGATTAAATGTTAAATGATGTAAAGGAGATTTAGGAATTATCTGAGCATTAGGAGGTACTTTCATTTTTAAAGTCTGCCTGTGTTTAAATTTAAATAGTCAATTTGTATCAACAATAAAAATAGTCTCTCAGGTGTACAGTTCACAATGGTTGACAATAGCCCTTTACTTATTCTTATTTTTTATACTATTTATTTTATTTATTTATTTATATATTTTTTGATTTATTGCAGTATAAATAATCAATGAGACAGTTTTAAGATACCTTGACAAGATGGATTTGATAAATTAATACATTGCAAACTGTTTTCATAATGTGTTGGTATCATAGAAGGTGCATACATGATATTATACTTACAGACATTATATACCGTATGTCTCTTATCAGTAAATTAAGAGAGTGTAGCTGTTTGTGTATCTTATTTTTTATACCTGAATTACATCAAAGATTCAATAATTAATACTTTCTACCTTGTTATTTTCCCAGTGGTTGTCCATAGTACTAGAAGCCGACATAATATCCTGTCCAACCACCATCAGTACAAATTTTGCCTCTCATAGAATTATGTAGGAGCATGGCCTTATCTATCCCAACTGTACTGTCCATACACACACATCATGATTCTTCCTTTCTATACCCCTTCCTTTATCTACAACTATCAAATATGGACACTCCATTGTCATTCAACTAATTTAGGTACTTGAACTCGACAATACAATCCAACACAGCCCAACATTCCACAACAATAGTGAGTTATCCAAAGAAGTTGTCGACCATAACCATTTACAGCTCCACTTATTATTATGGCCCCGCAATGTATACTTCATTTTTATACTTTGCTGCTGGATGGTTAAGACTGAGATAGAGCAAGACCTATATACCAACACATGTACTTTATGTTTCTTATGAGGTCAGTGAAGACCCCTCTGGGTTTATCTTGTAGTCCTGTACCTTATTCTGTAGATCCTTTGTCTGTGTCATCCATATGGATGAGTCATGGCCCATATGTGTACCTATGTTTATAGCAGCACAATGTGTGATAGCAAAATCTTGGAAACAACCAAGATGCCCATCACCTGAGGAATGATTGAAAAAGATGTGGTATTTATATATAATGGAGTATTACTCAGCTATTAAGAAAGATAAGCTTGAAGCATTTATACTGAAGTGGATGCCACTTGAACATATACTCATAACTGAAATAAACCAGACACACATGTGTAAATAACATATAGTCTCCCTAGTATAGGAAGCAAAAAACAGAAATCCAAATGGAAATGTACAACAACAACTAAAAACAATTGAGTCAGGTTAGACAAAGTGAATGGCATATGCTGCAGGATACTAATCAGCTTTTCTTCTGGATGGTTAACAACCTAAGTTCACAAATCTGAGGTGGAGAAATAGAAGAACCACAAGGCCAGCCAACATTTTGACCGTAACCTTTCAAGGTCAGCGAAGACTCAGGACATAGGAGAACCTGTACTGCAACATCATGAAACTCAGTTGAGCTCCAAATTTTCTGAACAAGGAGATTATGAAGACACAGAGGAAAGAGATCAAAGCTCTATAGTGTGCCTGGGGAGAGTCACATGGAGAGAAAATTTTCTCTCAGGCTCTCACAGAGAGCAACCTGGTCAAGCATTGGCCATGGCTCACAATGGCCCTTTAGTGGTAGTCCGTCTGTGAAGGTGGTAGTCATCAGTTTTGTTATGACCTTCCTGTGCGTGCTGTTCCTTACATCAAGAGCTAAGATCTAATCTCCCCTTAGGTTGAGGACATCAACAGGATTTACTTGATCCTACTTGGAAAAAGCAATGTCATTGTATTCCCAGTGCGAGGTCATAAAGGGTCTGTGGCTTCTTCCTGTGACCCTTCTAATGCTCAGTGTTGGGTCAGAGGTTTTACAGTCCATTGCCCTGTAGTGAGAAATCCAAGCCACAAGGAAAGGCTGTGCCTTCAGGTTCTGGTCCTCAAGCCCACTCCTGCATCCAGCCTGCAGCCAGTCCTGACTGCGACCCTTTCCCAGAGTCATCTCTTCGTCCACCCCAAAGGCGCCTCAGAGAGCCCTGGAAATCATCTGCCATAAGTCTCATTAGATACAAGGGAGGGCTTCTAGCTGGGCCACATCAATCCACAAAACCCTGAGAGAAAATAATATGTTGTTGCTTAAAGCCATACATCTGGGGGTGGTTTTTACCTAGCAATACATGACAAGAGAACTTATTCTTTTCAGCTTTAATTATTTTTAATAATTTTATTGAGAAACAAATAGCAATGAGAGTTTCATAACCGATTAGTAGGACAGTTTCAATAATTAATACACTGCATATTGTTGTCTTAGTGGTTATTCACTGTATAAGATGAAGATATGATATCCTGTCCACAAACACAAATCTCTCTATTCATTGAATTAGGAGAATGCAGCTGTATATCTATCCTAAATATTTTGAATATACAGATACAAAATGGTCATTCATTTGTATCCCCTTTATTTGCTTAGTTTTTCCAGAGAAGGGTATTCCACTGTCATTTAAATATTGTAAAATTCAAAACATATTCCAATATAGTCCAGTAGTCCATAATAGTAGTGGGTTTTCTGTAAGACTGGCAATGTCAGAAGTTGTTCACTTGAGACTTTTACAGCTCAGCATATTCATATGGCTTTACTTTTTATACTTCAGTTTTATACTTTTCTGCTGAATGGTTAAGCCCAAGACAAAACAACACCTATATAGCAAGAAATGTAACTTTTGTATCTAATTAAGTTCAGTCCAATCCCCTTAGGATTTATCCTGAAACCCTGTACCACAGTTTGTAGATCCTTTGTCAATGTCAGCCATGTGGATGAGTCACGGCCATTACTTGACCAATTTGCTCCCAGAGAACTTATTCATCTATTATTTACACAAAGTTTTGTGAGTTCACAGTTGGGAAATTCTAGACAATTAGAATGAAATGAATAGATGCCAGAGATACAAAAAACTGAAAACACGTAAGCTTCCCATTCCTCACCTTCCCCTGTCCTCTACTCCCCCTTTTCCCACACCTCAGATAATGCCATGTCCTGTGGTAGGCATCAACGAACTCAGACCCGGTCATCTCAGGCATTCCTTCCATGAGTCCTGTTAGTACCAGAATTCATATGGAAAATCAAAAGCTGCTTCCATGGTAATGCTTTTCTTATTTGGGATCTTGCTTGTATTCTCCAAGTAATGCTCAGATCTATTATTCTGTTTTCCTGTAACTTGGTGAAATGGGTAAAGACACAGAGTAAGTTCTGCAGGTGGGGAATAACTTATCTTGACAGGTGCTAATAGACCAACACTAGTTTTGGGACCGATGGGGTATTTTTCACCTTGGTTGAAGTGACTCAAACAGAAGTAAGTGCCTGCATTCCTTGGAGAGAGCAGGAGGATTGTACAGGCAGAGGGAGAAAGACATTTTACATATTTCAGGATTAAGTTGAGAGTATAATCACTTTTTTAGAATTTCCTCATCCTGTGTTGCCAAATGAATGAGCTGGTAGAGTTCAAAATATGTATCACAGGATTAAAGAAAATTTGTCACTTTTTATCTCTGGCATACTATATGGCTATCTGGAACATATTTTGCACTCCAGTCTGGTAATCTGTGCTAGAAATAGGGTGGAGTATGATTAGAATTGGAAAAGCAAGGAACCTCCGATAAAGTAAGAATAGCCTCTCTGGGGAATTATTACTATCTTCTTATGGGTTTTACCACCTATGGTATTTTTACAGATGGACACATAAGGAATAATTAAAGTGACTGAGAAATAAGAATTCTTCTCTGTCTCTCTCTTCCTCTCTCCCTTTCTATATTGTTATTCTCTCTAGGGTAATAGTTTTCATCTTCTAATGACCCTTCAAATAACCATAAGAAAAAAGAATACTTGCATCCTAGGAGAATGAGGCAGGATAGTCTCAAATTCAAGTCCAATGTGGGTGTATGTAGACAGACCTGTCTCAAAATTGAAATACCTATTTATAAAATAAACAGCTAGGAGTGTACCATGTAACTGTATGAGACCCGGGTTCAACCCAGTGAGGAGGAGAAGATCCTGCACACACCACCCTCCAGGGGGAGCTCAGAGTTCTCTCCACCCAGATCAGCCTGCAGCCTTCCTTTCAGTCTTTCATCAGCTCTTCTGATTCCCGCCCAGCCATATGCGCACCCGCACCTTAACACGTTCCATCCTTACTATGCTCATGGACCTGCTTGCCACAAAGCATTTTTCTTCGTGAAAACATCTATTCACTTCCAACACAAAGGAGCTGCGTAATGAGCCCTTACTGCATCTTGCTCTTCTTGACAGTCAGTGTGTACCCACTGTGTAGGAGTGCAGGGAGCTCTTCACACCCAGGGTCCCCATTCGAAGACTGAACCCATGGTGGGCATCAAATATTGGAAAGAATGGTGTCTGTATCGATCATGTACAGACGCTTGGGGTCATTCTTCCTAACCACACATTCTAACAACTATTGATATAGCATTGCCTTGGACTAAGTATTGTTAAGTGCTCTACAGATGATTTGACATATAAGGGAGCATGTGCATAGCTTATACACAGTATGACACCCTTTTTATATGTGGGATTTAAGCACACATGGATATTGGTATCTGATGAATATCAATCCGTCAGATCCTGAATGTATATGTATTATAAATATATATATTTCTGCATATGTGAATACATATGAATATATATACTCCATAAATGAATCATAAGATCATATAAGTTGTCCAGAAAAATCAATTTCTCTTTATGTCAAAAGTAATACAAAGTTATCACACATTAAATAAAAATGCAGGCAGAAATTTAGCTTTCTGAAAAGCCACTTATTTTTAACTGAGATGCTTTTGAAACAATTAGAATTGTGGTTGGTAGGTGCTGAATAATTCAAGGGAACTTGCAAATGATTCATGTTCCTTCCACGCAGTCACTGCCTGATCTACAAATAGTTTGAAAAATGATATGATCATATGGATATTTTATTTCTGACAAATAATGGAGTATTATGTTTCTATAATTATCTTGAAATATTTTAGTGTTACTGCCCAGAATCATGTCAGCGTAATGGATTAGATTTACAACAAAATTCCAAAACATTAGTGATTTTTTGGATTGTGTTTGACTGGCTATATCTGAAGAAAACAATTACTTAAAAGCTTGTTTTTCTTTAACTAGACTCAGTTTACCTCAGGGAACTGTAAGAAAAGGTAACATAACTGGATTGTGAATAAGCGGCCCTCTGCTGGGCAGAGACAGTAATTTTTGCTATTACTTATTGGAATAAACAAGTACAAGTCTGAATTTTAACCAGTCCATTGTTTGTGCAATTTAGGAAAGCCCCAAACTCAACATTTTCCATAGACTTATCAACAAATTATGTTATAACTTATCTTATTATTTTGGGGCCCATTGCACTTTAATAAAAGTTATATATCATTATTATGTGAAATCTATGAAATTTGTATGTAAAGCAATAATTATTATCAGAAGAGGAAAGAAATCTAAGATTAGAAAGACTGGAAAGCTTATTTCTGATCATACAATTGAAGAACCAGAATGTGCTTCTAGTGTCTAAATTCGATGATTTTGTTGTAGCTACATTTTTTTTTCTAAATAACCAAGAATTTATCATGAGATACTTTGATACTTAATTAATTTTTAAAAATTAATTAATTTATTAATTAACTAATTAATTTGGTACAGGGCCTTGCTGCACGGCTTGGACTTACAGTGATCCTCTTGTCTCAGCCCCACCAATGCTGGGAATATAGGCGTGTGCTACCATACCCAGTTTCAGAACACCCAGAATTCAGGTGCTGGCACAGCACGAAGCACCAAGGATCAAACCTGAGTTCTTGCACTTGGCAGGCAGGCTCAGATGGCCAAACTATCTCCTCCAAACCCCTTATATATTTTAACAATAAGTTAACATTTTACCTTTGGTTAGTATAGATTATATGTTTTAGGGTCAAGAAATTGGACAAATCATCTTAGACAGTGTCTTCCTAACACTCTTAGTTATTATTCAGCAGGAAACACTACCAGTCACTAGGTATGTGTGCAAATTATGCGTTAGTCTAGAGCTCTTTGCACTGGACCTTACCACCTCCCTCTTCAAGGCAAAGGATATTAATCATGTAGAGATGTTTGCAATGATATATGGTGTTGGATGTTACTGACAATCGTTAGGCTTAAAATTGTCAGCAGGGTGTTATTGGTTAGGTTATAGAGAATTTACACCAAATTTCTAGATTTTCCAAGAGCTGGGGTCAGCAGTGACCTAGTTAACATCTGCAGTCACAAGGCATTTCTACCTATTCATGTAATAAATGCCCAAGTAACATAAGTTGAAACCCTGGAACTGGAAACATGTATAAAATCATACAAAATTTAAAGAAACATTTTAAAACACAGCTGAGATTGAAAGGGTATTTATTAGCTGTGAAGAATGAAAGGAAAGATCATAATGTGAGACATTCAAATCACAGAAAAGTGGCTGCAGCACAGTAGGGAGGGACGGGGGAGAAGGCACAGGATCAAGTAGCTGGGAGAGGCAGAGGTCAGCAACCTGGGACTGAGGCTCTGTTTTCGTCTGCTTCCTTTTTATGGTATGTGTTTATGATGCACAATAATTGCGTCATCTGGAGAAACTGGTATGGACACATATTGTGTCTCAATCATTTTTACTGCCCCTTCCCTGCCCTCCCTTCCCCACTGCAGCGAGGTGCAGGAAGGGTCGTGTTCATGGCCCCTGGTGGGAAGAAGGGAAGCACTGAACAGCATGCCCTGCAATAAATACCCAAGGAAGCCACCCAGGGAAAAGACATTATGTGAGAGGTGATTCTGTGCCTATAGGAATAGGCAGCTTCAAAGGAGTGAAATTTAGTTCAGACTTTCCACACATGAAAGCATGAATCCTAAATCTTATATGTATGAGGAAAGGAAAAAAAAATCACAGGATTTGTCAAGGAAATATTTTTCCTTTCTTATTTAAATGTGGGGCAAAAATATTCTTGTGATCCTCAGCAATTGCTTAGTTTGTGGTTCCAACTGAACATCGTGGTTTATAAATATTTGGAAAATAAAAAGAACACCAATTGTGTGTAAACAATACTTATGAATTTTCTTGTAAAAGTGAAGCCCCAGTCTGTCTTTTAGAACAATTTCTTAATCTTTCTTGGGAGGATCTTCCCAGAATGGAAAGAAAATGCAGATAGAGTTTGGTTCACAGTAAAAACTTTAAAGTTAAAGAAGTATCACAAATAAGTTAGTAGATTGATTAACAGTAATATAAATCCTGAGACACTTGTGATAATAAAATAATCAAAATTGGAAGATTAAGTTTATAACAACAAAATATTTAAAATGTGATTATAATCCTATGAAAATGCAGACTCCATTAAAAATAGTAAGTTGAGCTACAAAAAGGAGCAAGCCAGACATTTTGAAATAAAAAAAATGAAGACATTGAGATACAAATCCAATCAACAAGTTAAATAGCAAATTGAATACACATGAAGAAAGAATAGTGCTGCAAGATAAACAAAGGAACAACTAGCTGAAATATAGGCTGGATGGGGAGCAATGAGTAATAGGGGAAATGTGAGAGTCTGAGGAACATGACATTGAGGATTTAAAGCATCACAGTTCACATAATAGGAATTCTTGAAGAAAGAGTAGTGAAGGTGGGATACACAACTTTAAAAGTATTGGGACTTCTGCTTGGCAATAGGGGCTCAGGCTCTGGACTAAACGACATGCCTAGGACTTAAAATTTTCCAGAAAGGTAGGGGAAACATTTTTTCTGCAGGTTTGAAAGAGATAATGTTTTATGTTCTTGTTGCTGTTGTTCTTGTGGTTTGCCTTTTTGAGACAGAGTCTCATTATGCAGTTCAGGCTAACTTGAGCTCACTTTGTAGCCCAGGCTGGTCTCTAATTGCCAAGGATCCTTCTGCCTCTCTGCCTCCCAAGGGCTGGGTTTATAAGTGTGCACCATCATGCCCAGCTAAAAGAGGTAATTGTTAGTGGTGAATTGTTTGACATAACTCTCCAATAAAAGAAATCCAGAGATAAGCTGGAAACTTGGTAAAACCATTGGAAATTTACTGATCTAAAGGAGATAAGAAGCTGTAAGTACAATAAATTTCCAATTATGCAAATTGAGTACCCTTTATTTGACATTCTTGGGATCAGCTTCAAATTTTGCAAGGAGGATGAAGATGAGAATCCATTCTGACCTTGAAATTCATTTATGTTTCACTTGTACCTAAGGCATGTGGCCTGAATGTAATTTCAGTGAATGAGTTTAGTACATCTGTGCTTGACTGTGCCCCACGATATGAGGTTAGCTATGGAAGTTCTAGTTATGGCATCATGTGAGGGCTCAGAAGTTTCAAATTTTGCAATATATATAGGCTACACATGGGCTCAGCAACATGGACTCCCACTCACCAAGGCTGATCTAGCTGCAGCCACTGCTGAGTGCCCAATGTGCCAGCTACAGAGGCCAACACCGAGTCCCCAATATGGCATCATTCGCCGGGGTGATCAGCCTGCGACCTGCTGGCAGGTTGATTATATTGGACCACTTCCATCATGGAAATGGTCCAATATAATCTGGATATGAATATTCTGGATATGGATTTGCCTTTGCTGCACGCAATGCTTCTGCCAAAACTACCATCTGTGGGCTTACAGAATGCCTTATCCACCGCCATGGGACTCCACACAGCATTGCTTCTGACCAAGGAACACATTTTATAGCCAAAGAGATAAAGCAGCGGGCTCATGCTCATGGAATTCATTGGTTTTATCATGTTCCTTATCATCCAGAAGCAGCTGGGTTGAAAGAAAGGTGGAATGGCCTTTTGAAGATGCAGTTACAGTGCCAGCTAGGTGGCAATAGCTTGCAGGGCTGGAGTAAGGTACTTCAGAAGGCTGTATGTGCTTTGAATCAGCGTCCTCTGTATGGTACAGTGTCTCCCATAGCCAGGATTCATGCGTCCAGGAATCAAGGAGTGGGAGTAGGAATGGTACCATTCATTATTACTCCACTAGCAAAATTCTTGCTTCCTGACCCCACAACGTTATGTTCTGCTGGACTAGAAGTTCCAGTCCCAAACAGTGGAAGGATTGCACCAGGAAGCACAGCAATGATACCACTGAACTGGCAGCTAAGATTTCCCCCTGGTCACTTTGGTCGCCTCATGCCTCTGAAGAAACAAGCTAAAAAGGGAGTCACAGTGCTGTTGGGGGTGACCAACCAATACTATCAGGGGAAAATTGTATCATTACTCCACAATGGAGGAAATGAAGAACATACCTGGAGTGCAGGAGATCCCTTGGGATGCCTTTGGAATAGTAATGCTTATCTTGTGCCTTTGCATGTTGGAAGTGTTTAGCTTTTCATTTGTAGAGGGGCTCACAGCTAGCAGTTTGCCTTAGATCTTGGAAGCTTGGGACTTGGACTTTTCAGTGAAACTGTTAGGACTTTGGTAGCTCTTAGAGAAGGACTAAAATGTCTTTTGAATAAATTCATGTGCATGAGTCTTTGGAGGGTCATGGTTCTAGTGTTATACAATGTTCAAGTTGAAAAATGTTTAAACACGTCTATGTACCTGGAACTTGGCTTAAAAAAGTATATGTCTAGTGGCCAACTTGACAAGGGGTGGATTGTGTTAGTTGATACATTGTATTAACGTGGCTGAATCACTTCCTATAGTTCTCAGTGTGGGGGTCCACCCCTGAACATGGGCAGGGCCCAGGAATTGAGGAAGGCTTCCTGCTGCCATATCTTGCTTCGGTGGAGAAGTTTCTGTCTTCAGAGGAGGTTGACCTTCGCAGCTGTGCCACTTTGGAAGAGCTCAGATTGGAGTGCTGGTCTTCACACTCAGCTTAGAAGGAAGAGAGAGGCTTGGTGGATGCCAAGCTGCTGCTCCTCTGCTCTTCATTGTTTTCTGTCACCGTGAACTGCTGTTATATGCCTTGGAGCCAGCTGAGTAGGGACTGAACCCTCCAGTAACTGTGAGCTAAATAAACCTTTCCATCCTTCATTTGGAATGTCCCGAATTTGTCCCAGCAAGGAGTAAAAGTAACTAAGACATTCACATTTCTATTTCTCTTTGCTTTTAGGTTTACTGTCACACAGTAAACAAACCTCAAATTACATTATTGTTCATTAATCTTTTGAAGAGATTTACATTTAGGTAATAGGAAAATAGCCTTGTATGTTACATGCAATTTATATCTTAGCTCTAAACATAATATGTATTTTTAGCCTTTCCAGGGGTTTCATGAAATTAAGGAAAATTACACCCATTATTAAGCCATGGGCTTCCACTGCGTTGCTGGGGCTGGCCGCTTACTGGTGGTCTCAGTAATCCTCGTGCCTCGAAGTGCCTTTGCTTCCTTGGACTACACTTTGCCCAACCAGCTATTGAAATATTTTCAGCCCAATGTGATCTCACTTGCAACTCAGATTTTACTTATACTTGGGTGATTAAGTTTGTTCTGAGCTCGTTGATGTTCTTCTTACCTTTTGGTTCTCTTTTCTTCACTATGTTTACATAGGTAGTCTCAATGTATTTTTAAGTTCATTAAGCTTTTATTTTGATCACTGCCACTTTCTTTTCTGCCTTTTATGTTTCCTGTGTTTCTACTTAACTATTTACATTAAATTGTACTACTTTAATATCATTGTCTTCTGATTCTAACATCTTCATCAGTTTTTGCATCACCTTCAATGAACTGAGTATTTTCTTCTTTATGAATTGTAGTTTTCCTGGAATCTTTGACTGAAGCCAGATCGTAGTATATCTGGTTGAGTGCTGAATAAATTCTTTATTTCTGTAGCTCTTCATCAGTTTCGTTCTGGGATGCTATTGTTTTAAAACACATTGATACTTTGGGTCTTACACATGTGATTTATTAGATATGTCTACCACTGCATTCATTCTGGATTTAATTAGTTCTCACTGCTGAGAGAAAGACGCAGAAGTCCCACTGATTAAGAATGGTTCAAGCCTGGATAATGAGCACAGTTCATTTTCCACCCTGTGTGAGTCCTGGACCCTATTCCTGCCTGACCCCCCTCTCAGGTCACACCTGTCTGTTCTGGGACATATTCCATTCAGTACCCTAGAAGACTGCAGTGCCTCTCTGTTGGGAGTTCTCTGTCTTGGAAATACAAACCTTTGCTGCGTTTCTGGGTTTTCAACATTGTCTTGTCAATTCAGAAAGTATCCTAAGCTCCTTCTGGATTTTTACAATCAAGGAAGTAAGTTGGAGCTTACTTTGTCAGTATCTGCTTTCTCAGAAATAGTTTCTTGATCTCTTCTTTCTTTTCTTTTATTTCTTTTTATTCTGTAGTACTGTAAATTGAACTCAGAACCCTGCCAGGCAAGTGCTTATTCCACTGAGCTATCTTACAAACTGTTGTTTTTATATAATTTGTCTGTTTCCCCTCCCTTTAGGGAGCAGCCTGTATCTGAATCCTTTAGAGAAAGAATGGGATTACTGTCCACTCCATTGAAATTATCTTTTGGAAATGACCACCTGGGCTGTCCAGTTCCCTCCTAACTCAAATAAAACATGAAAAACACACTTGTACATGCTCCTTTAGAACACTTTAAGGATTTTGGTGCAAAATGATTTCTATCTCCAAAATGCAGCTCACTGGATTATAAGGCGCCTGCATAACCAAGGTTGTATGCCTCTTGGCA
This sequence comes from Ctenomys sociabilis, assembly GCA_004027165.1. Classification (NCBI taxonomy): domain Eukaryota; kingdom Metazoa; phylum Chordata; class Mammalia; order Rodentia; family Ctenomyidae; genus Ctenomys; species Ctenomys sociabilis. Next base: position 37,683 of record PVKA01014245.1, read on the forward strand.
GACCCTTTTCTAGAGTGGCTTTAGAAACTGGGTGTCACAAAATAGTCCGTAAGATTTCCATACTGTGTACAAACATTAACACCATCCAGAATTTCTAATTATTGCCACCATTTTGGGAAAAGACTGTCATTATTTTAGTTGGAATATTTGGAATTCATTATCGTTAGTACTTTTGTGGCCCTATCAGAATTCATATTTTTAGCAATTTTAAAAATTTCCACCATTACCTTTTATATGTTCACATTTTCATAAATTCTAGAAAATTTCCCACTATTACATTCTCAGATACAATTTCTTCATTTGTTTTTGCTTTCGTAAATTTAGTTTCACTTACTTTGATGACTTTTTTCTAATTTCCATATTGTCCAGTTTTTCTTTTATTTTTTCTATTTAATCAATATTTTGTTCTCTTTCTCTGAGATCTGTATTTTCCAGATAACTTTTAACTTTTTCTGTTGTTTAACTTGCCTATTAGTTTGTTTATAATCTATGTTAATAACTAATGTTTTATTTCTATAATTTTATTGCATTATTTAAAAACACACGGCTGCTCATGTTACATTTTGCCTTTGTTATTACAAATACATTTTCTTTTATTATTTTATAAACATATTTATATTACTCTGAAATAGCCGGCTGATTAATTGCTTTCTAGTGCTTGATGTTAACGTTGTTATATTTGTTAACCTATGATTTTGCCTTAGAAATTCTTTTCCCCTTGGCACTGACATAATACCATGAAAGCTTGTGGTTGGGCTACGTGCTCTAGTATTGTACCTTGGTTGTGTAGGGCCTCTCAGAGAATAAGGGTTGCCTGTGCCTCTGCTAGGATCTTGAGGTTTTCATCATTCTGAACACATATCTGTGTCAATTTATTACCTTTAATTTTTATACCTGGTAGGCATTGTAAATTCTGACAGTACTGTTAGGACCAGGTACAGCCTACTACCTGATGTACCTGCTCGGTTGCTATCCTCATAGGACTCCATGGCATATCACTGTTTCTTCCCTTTAATACTTTCCATTTCAGTATTTTACTTTTTGCTTCATAAAGAACATAACCTTTCATGGTGTTAAAATTTATGCAAGAAACTCACTTTCAATTTTCTGCTGCCATGGCCGGAGGCATCATGATTCGTCTTGGTAAGGGCAGCAAAAGTCACATCAAAGTACTTTAAACATGTTATCTAGTGTAGTATTTCTTCTCTTAGAACAGTAACTATTGTGACTTTCAGTTTTCTCCATGAAAGGATAACAAAGCATTCAAGGATTTCTTTAGCCATCAAAGAGACAAATTAAACTGAGAGACGTTATGTTGCATTGTAAGTAAACGAAATGTTAATGTGAACTGGAAGCACTGCACTGTGACTTATAATGACACAAATCTGTAAATATGGAATCAATTCTGGAAGGCATTTGAGAAAAAAGTCTTTATGTAAAAAGGATCTTGCCTATAAATAAGTTCTTTGCAGCTACTATTTCAAATAATTCTTAGAACCTTCTCAGATATTTTGTCAGGTTCTTATCTCTACGCCATAAGTGGAGAAATCAAGTTTAAGTTAGTTAGCATTTGCTCATACAAATGGTAAATATTTAGATTATGAGGCTTATGAGGCTACTGAGGTTAATCCCTAATCATGTGGTTCACTAATTTTTATAAGCAGAAAAATTATCAGCATGCTTTTTCCCTTCATATGTGCTTTTAGGCCCTAATGTTTGGTATTATGGTTCTGAGTTTCCTGAACGGATCAGAATGTACATGACTTTAAAAATGTCTAATATAACAAGGTTATGATATTGAGAGATGCTTCACTACACTGGGAATAAATAATATTAAGACAAAAGAGTTAAAGAATAAGATAAATTATATGTTAACTTTAGAAAAGAAAATAATTGAAAATTCTCAGTAAATCTATTATAATCAAGAAGTGTCAATTTCAGAAAGTAACGGAACAACAACAACAAAACCAACAACCGGTATTTGAAAGGACTCCAGTATTTATGCTTCTAACTCCCATCCCAGCGGCCATCATTTATAGGGTCAGAGTCACAGAGAGACCACAGAACATTATTCTCACTATGTGAATAAACAAATTACCCTAACTTTCTAAAAATTTGATCTTTTAACCAAAGACTATTAACTATAGAATTAGAATAACTTTGTCAATTTATTTTAATTGCAAGTGTTAGCTGTTTTGGTATCCTGAATAATGACCCCTAAGATATTCTGGCTCTTAGAGCCTGGGAATATTATCCTATATGACAAAGAGATGATGCACAGGAGATTAAATTCAGGCTACTAAGATAGCACAATCATCCTTCGTTGTCTCAGTGGGACTTAAATGTTATTGTAAATGTCCTAAGAGGGAGTCATAGTTAGACTCCAACTGACATGCCTATAATCCAAGCACTTAAGCAAGCTGAGACTGAAGGATGGCAAGTTCAAATCCCAGTGGGCAATTTAGTGAGAACTTACCTCAAAATTTGAAAAAAGTAAAAGGTCTGGGAAAGTACTTATCCCTCAGTTCAGATTCTGCAGTCACAAAAATAAAATAAAATAAATAAAATTTAGAAAACAGAGACAGGATAAATTTAGGTGGAGAGGAAGGTAATGACACGATGTGAGGACAGAGTCAGGCAGATGTACCTCCATAGCTTGAAGGCAGAAGTGATTTGAATGACAAAAGTAAACAAAAACAGGGGGTAAAAATGGATGACCATTTTGTATCTGTCTATTCAAAACAGGATAGATATACAGCTACATTCTCTTAATACAATGAATAGAAAGATTTCTTCTAATAGTGTCTGTAAACAGGATATCATGTCTGCATCTTGTACAATGCATAACCACTAAAACAACAATATGCAATGTATTAGTTATTGAAACTGTCCTATTAATTTGATTTGAAACAGTCTCATTGCTATTTCTTTCTCAATAAACTTATGGGGAAAAAAAAAAAGACAACGAAGGACTAGGAGGTATGAAGGACCAGAAGCTAGGAAGAAAAGAAAAAGTGTTCTCTTGGAGGCCTCCAGAGGGAGCACTACACTGCAGTGCAGTGTGATCCTTTGGACTCTTCTGACCTCCAGAACTGTAAGATGCAGTTGTATTGCTTGAGGACATTCTATTTCTGGTAATCTCTGATGGCAACAATAAAAAAAGAATACTTAGCAGAAAGAGTGTTAAGAAACTTTCCCATATGTTGGAATAAAGTTGATCAGGGACAAGACTGAAGTAGCTTTTAGAAAGCTATCTAGATATACAATGAGATTTAGTCAGAAGTAAAATAGTGTTATTTTTAAAATCCACTTAAAGAATTTAATTCCAATCAATATTTTATATGGTGTTTATTGTCATGAAATTTCAAGAAAAATCTATACTTCATATGAAAAATAAATCGGAGAGTATAGGTAAGACAAAAGTAAAAGACTAAACCAAGGTAGAGAGGGAGAAAGGGAGATATGACTTATGTTCTCAAACATGAAAACATCTTCTAAAGATTAAATAATCTTTATAAATTGCTCTGAAATCTTACAGCACTGTGCTAAGGCAAGGATATCTTTCACAGTGAGACTGGGAAACAACTTCATATATATATATATATATATATATATATATATATATATATATATATACACACACACATACATATGGCTTTTATATATTCGTATAATTACATATAATATATATATATTGCATATGTATTTTAACATCTTATAATTGTAACACTTAAATATTAAAAATAAATTATGGATTATTCAATATATTATGCAGAAGAAATTGCTTATCTCTGAAGATGTCAAAATAAATTTCAGAAAGATTAAAGTGAAGTATAAATATAGGTAATAATTAAATAAATAAATACATAAAACTTTCTATAAATCACAGGCAAAAATGACATTAAATTCGATATATTTGACAACCAATGCTTGAAAGCGTTTGTGCCTTAAAACTAGACAAAAATAAATAAAAGTTGAAGAAAGAGAGACTTAAAAGGATATTTGAAAATTTCATAGTAAAACATAGTTACATTTTACTGTACAAGAATAATTTTCATCTATTAACACTCTACAGATTGAAAAATTTAATAAAATGGGCAAAGGACAGAAGTAGATCATTCAGCAAAAATGGACAGATGGCCATTATACTTTAAGAAAAAAAATCAATCTTATTTTTTAATAAAAATGCAAATTTAAACAGTATAGTTCTGTTTTTCCTCCCCAAATGGTAAAGATGGAGGAGGGAAGTTTAATACCCAGTACAGCAATGAATTTATATTAGCTTACAATAAGAACAGAGCAAAACCAACACTGAAAATGGTATTTCAAGAAATATTTGCTTTCTTTCCTGCCTACGCGGTTCATTCATGTTTGGTCAGCATCTGGTGGGAGGTTTCTCCTTTCCAGGAAATGTGATAGAAGAGCCTCAAGCAACCGATGAGTACTTGTGTACTTGTGGATGGAGGGTGGAGGAATTATTTCACAATGTAGGGTGATAACAGTCAATGGATACAGAGAAGCCCAAACACAAGCCTGGAAAGCAGTGGGCAAAGGGGGAAGGTGCTTGAGCAGAACAGTGAGAACTTTCAGGACGTAAAGGAGCTCATTGCTTATGAAAGATGCCTGGGAGGAGAGGGCTCTCCATGAAGGAGGAAGAAAGAACTGGGAATTGTGGGGGGAGCTAGGTGTGTGGGCTCAGTGTAACATGATTTCAGCCCTTTGACTACCTTGAGTAATCCTGGTCAGCATTTTCCCACTTAGTTTCCCCTGTGGCACAGAGGAACAGAACTACCCAAGTGGTAGGTGGGACTTTATGATACATCAAGAATGGCTTAGTTGCACTAGAACTTGAAAAAAGCATGTATATTCCAGCTTGCATGAAATCACTTTCTTTCTGACGATTTTGGGAGTCCCGGTCTTTAGACCCAAAGTGGAGAGATCCATCTGGACTTGCTGCCGTTCAGCTCATGCCTTTTTAAAATCTCCAGTAAACTGCATGGCACTGTATGGACTTGCCTGACTTTTTTCTTTCATGGAGGCAGTTCTTATATCTTGTGATTATGCTGTTGTAACACAGGAATTGCCATCAGTTCATAGGGGCAAAGCTTCGATTTCCAGAAAGGATGTTAAATGCTAATTGTGGGAAGTTTGGGAGTGGCACAGAGTTCTTGCTTGTGAAGTTCAAGAGTTTGGTCTTACATTCTGTAAACCCTGGGATCCTTCTCAATATTTTCAGCAGAACAGTGGTAAGATCTCTCGCTGTAAAGATAAGAAGCAAAATAAGATGAGTTTTCTGCAAAGAAGAGACAAAAACAATCATAAAAATTCTTGTGTTTCTCTGCACCCATGTGTCCTTCCACTTGTTTACTCATTAATTAGTTACTAAACAAGGATTGTAAGCTCTCACTGAATATACTGACCAGTGAGTAGGAATCCTAGGGAGATATTATGCGGCACAGCCTGGGTAAGCATAGATCTAGAAGGGGAAGTAGGTAAGTTAACAGATTGCAATAGAAGCTGATATGCAATATAACAGATGTACCTGGATATAAAGGGGTGTCAAACAGAGCTTTTAGAAAGTGTGAGACATAGCTACTATATAATTTTTTTGTTACACTGGCTTCATGTATACAGAAGAGTTTACATTAGGAAAAGATCTATATTTATTTTTTCTTTACCAACGTATGAGGATCTGAACTCATATGAGCAGAGGATAAAAGAATTTCTTTTCTCCAGCATCAGATGTCCTGGTGTCTTAAGCCCTCAGTCACTTCTGCTAAGGTACAATTGGCTTAAGATCTTGAACTTCCTGTGGAATTAAATAGTCTTGATCGATTTTGTCCAGTGTCTCATTGGGAGCAATTCTAGCCTTGAGCTTTGACTATCATCCAGTGTACATTTTAAATAATGTCTGAAATTCTCACCTGTCTGCCAAATAGACTAAAAGAAAACAAAGGAGGGAAGGAGAGAAAGAACTGTAAATTAAAAGAGTTAGAGGGAAAAGAAATGGAGAGAGGGACAGAAGGAGGAAGGGATGAAGAGAGACAGACAGACAGACAGGCACAGAAACAGAGAGACAGAGAGAAATAAAGAAGACCAGGACTCTCTTCTGTGAACAACTATATGACAGTTTTATTTTTCATTTTGTGTCTAAGTGGTGGTTAAATTACTATGATTCAACTTCTAAATGGGGCCTCAGGTCTAGTGTTTGCCAAAGCTGAGAAAAACACTGAGAGAAATGGCCAATACCACATAATTCTCCATTATGATGCAATTCTTTCTGACCACTATGCTCACACTTTTCAAATACCATTTCAAGACCTCTTAAGAGAAACAAAATGTGTTTAAAAAAAGAATTACAGTCCCTTCCTCTATGTGCTTTGCTAAATGTGGTATGAAGGAGATAGAAAAATGTGGGGGTTCAAGGAGAAATGGAGTACAAGCTGAGAAGGGTGAGAAGGAAGGATATGAGCTTAGGAGATCCAGCTGGCAACATGGCAGGCTGCAGCCCAGTGCATTGTCAGGTGAGTTAGCACCCTCTCATAAAGCTGTTTTTCCTGGAACATTCTGATCAGGCCCAGACTGAGACCACTGACATGTCACAGTCTCACTAAGAATCAAACTCTAACCCATTGTGGCGAGACTTGTTGGTCTCTCGTGTACCCTGAGAAGGAATAGCAGCAGGGATAAAGAAAAGGTATACAAGAAACAAACTCTGGGTCTGGTAGAGGCCTATTTACTAGATGGGAAAAGAGGACTTATGAACAATAGTAAGGACATTTATTTATATCTGTGCAAAGTTACTGTCATAAAACACAAGGTTGCCTGCTACTCATGACTAAATTCTTCAGGCAGGATGGTTTTCTCAAGACTCGGGTAGCTTCCCTGTTTTAGGCATCCTAGCTCTGTCCTGACCTCACATATATGACCAACTTCCAGGTTCTTATGCTCCCAACACCGTAGTTACTCTTTTTAAGAGGGATACTTGGTTAAGCTTTCCACCCTGAGAAGTACAGATCTAAGGAAGGAACACAGAAAGCAATATTTTATATTAGAAAGGTAAAGGGTTGACATGTGCCTTTCCTGACTTGCTCGTATCCATCAACTCCTTCCTACTCTGTAGGTGGAAAAGACACCTGACTGCTGAGGCAAAGTATTTCTTTAACCTGTGAGCCACTTAACACTTTCCCTTCTTGATTTTGTATGACAAGTGCAGCCCAGGGTACATTTCAAACAATGTCCAGGTTACATGTCACAAGAAAGCAGAAAACACATGCCACTGAGATGCTGAGGGCAATGTGATGAAAGGATGCTTTCAGAGATACAGACAAGATTTTTAAAAACAGCAGCAAAGTAAGATTGAGTTAGAGTGAGAATCTATTACCACTTTCTACCTGGAGAAGGAAATGGGGTTGCAAGATTTCCATGAGAGCTAGAGAGGAAACCAATCAATTCTCCTTGTAGTGACACAATATCAAAACTACTTCCATAACCATGGGGAATACACAGAAATGTGTGTGTGTGTGTGTGTGTGTGTGTGTGTGTGTGTGTGTGTGTGTGATAAAGGAGAAAATCAATATGCAGAAATCTTTTACTTCATGAGTTCTCATCTCTTTCTGCTCTTCCTCTTGCCTTTTGTTAATACTAATTCAAAATAAAAAAGATGAGGCACAGAGATGTTAAACACAAGTCCAGTCCCTGGGGGAGAACAGTAGAGTAGAGATGCCAGGAACATGCATGAAGCACGCAAGCTGGCAGACAGAATTCCACCTTCAGGTCTATGCTCATGGTACATGGGGTTGATTGATAAATCTATAATAAACTTGTTCATCTGTGTTAAGGCATCAAGCACACTCGTGTAGTCAACAAGGAAAGGAAATAGGATTATGGGAGATGGGCTATAGGCTTTTGTTCAGCTCCTAAGCATTCTGATTACATTCTAGTACAATTGTGATTATTATCCCTACTAATAAACTGTATCTAGGCAAGGGAAAACCTCTTTTTTGATTTCTTTATTTCCTGTAACTTAGCACCTACCAAGTTCTTGCTCACAGAGGTATTTTCAAGTATCTCAAAGAAAACTAATTTATAGAGAAAATGCCTTAATTTAGCCTCAATAGAAGCTTCTATTACCAAGTGTATCATCTTGAAAATATGTCTCTATTGCAATGGCATATGCAATATGACACTAAAATTTTTCAGGAACATTTTGATGATATAACTGTGCTTGTTAAGAAGAACTCAGAAGGCCCCTTCAATGTGGGTAACTGTGAAGACATTTGCCAGTAGAGTAAATTATAATACATATGAAGTTAGCAAAAAAGAAAGCTGACTGTTGAAACCACTGAAACAGACATACAAGATATATATATATATTTTTTTTTTTGCATATTTGATTTTGGAGACCACATCTCATGTTTGCATCATGAAACAATCTTACTAGTGCTAGATTACAAGTTGTTTCAACATTTTTTTTCGTTATGAATAACTTATTAGGAAAATAAAATTAAGTTAGACCCCTGTTGACAAACTTGATCAACAGCTTTGGGAGAAGTGAGGAAACAGCTTGGTTTTATTGCATAGGGAAAAATACCTCATTAAATATTTTCAAAGAAAAGACAATAGGAGACAGAGAGGCAAAGCTAATAGTGAATTCAAATCTGTCTATAATCATAATCGCTAGTAAGGATGGCTGTTAAATACAAAATTGTGCATGAATCAATGGATAATAGATGGAGACAAAGGAACATTGACCCCACTATGTAATCAGTAAATTGGTACTTCCTTCACAAATACATTGACAGAAATTGCTCTGATTAGGTGCAAAGATTCACCTGGGAAAATGTAGCTACAATCACTAGGACAATGAAGCATCCACCTGGAAATATTTAGCCAGAAAATGAATAGTGTGGATTGCTGGTATGGGCACAGTTGCCGTAGGTGGTGATGTCTAATGGGATGCTATTGTCATTATCAGGGCCTCAGGTGGGTATGGACTAAGCAAAGCAGGCAGGGAAGTGTCATGAGATAAAGCTGTACCTAATAATTGTTGGCCTCAGAGCTAGAGAGCGTAACTGATACCTGGGAACAAACTCACTTTCCTGGTATTTGATTCTACCATGATTAGCCCCCAAGAGATTTTGGAGATCCCCTTAGAGAAAGCCCTATTTATTTTCCACTTTGATTCATTTCATCAGCATTAGTCAAGGAAAAAAAGCTATGAAACAAAAGACCCATTTTAGTGAATACAACAGCACTTCCCTAACACAATCTTCAATTTCCTGGGAAATGATTTACATCCAGGACTGTGGCTGATGGGCCCATACAAGATGGAAAAAGTAAATTGTCATGAAATCATCTGCACTCTTGAGTCCATCTGTAATATCGAGGATACTTTTTCCATATTTTTTTCCTTTGTCCCCAAACCTTTCTTAAGAACAGGCTTATCAATAGAATGATTTGTGGAAAATTGACTATTGCAGTTGGCTTTAGAAAGAAGTGTAGAGTCTGTTTTTAACAGTAAACATTTGTATTTAGATAATTATAAACTCATGTTCAGCCATAAGCAATTATAGAGAAATTTCATATTGCTTTTACCCAGTTTCTCTGATGACAACATTTTGCAAACAGTCTCATAATCAGGACACTGATGTGTTATGCTTTACTAGTTATGACTTCCTCAGTTTTATTTGGACCTACTTGTGTGTATATGGGTATGTGTGTGAGAGAGAGCATTAATTCTACACATCTTCATAGTAATTGTTCTAGTTACTGATATAGGAATAATATTGGATCTCAAAATGATATAAGGAAAATAATATTACTCCAAACCTGCTAGATGTCTGATACACTGAGTTCATGTTCTCCAAAAGTGAAGAATGAATTCTAAGGAGCAATGAAGGTTACAAGTAGAAATATGTATTGAGGAGTAGAGATACACTGAGAGACAGGAGGGGTTCTGAGTGGGTTGTCAAGGAACCCAGCTCACAGAGGAAGTTTTCTACAGTAAAATCATGAGCTGGGGAAAAAATCACTAGGTGCATATATGGTAGAATAAAACTATAGTCAAAAAGTAAGAGTAAAACTCTAGGTAATGTTGATCCAGTGCTGAAGCAGGTCACATAACAAGTGTACATGGAAAGAAAAATTACCTTTTCTGGAAAGGATGGGCAGGAGATCTCAGTTCCTAACCCAGGAAACTGATGTCTATTTAGAATATTGGTCATTATTGTTTATCCCTAAAAGGGTATACACGTGTAATCATTCCATTTTTATCACTAGGCCTGGCCTTCAACTAATGTGCCTCCAGCCATGGTTGTCATGTGTTCTTATCTTTTGCACTGACTTCTTCCTGGATCCAATATAATCTGATTGCCTAGAGCATTTCTACCTAACTTAGCTGTTTATAATATTGTCATCATAGTCAATACATAAAACAGTTTTATCACGGAGTCCTGTTTCCCTTTTATAACCACACCTACCTGCTCCTTCCCACATTCTCCACACCAAGCTCTAACCAAAGGCAACCAAGTGAAAGGAAGAATCAAGTGCTTTGTCCAAATGTTCACCCCTATGCACACCTCAAGTAGTGATGATAATTTTAGAGCCAGCGACACCACAATGGACAACAGACTGTCATTAACTTGCATTTACATTATGATATCTTTGAGTGGCATAGACAGCTAGGTCTGCTTGCTCAAATTCTGACTGATACAACAGCAGATTACCTTATTCAATGAATTTCTTTGCTATTCTGAGTTCCACAGTAACACAGAGCAGCGTCTATTTCAGTTAAGCAAAGCCTTGCATAAGGAATGATTAAGCCATCCATAGCCCAGCTAAGTCCAGCTGGATTTGAAGTCCTACTTGCAATGGAACCTACCATTTCAGAAGAACTCGATGCATTGGGAAATTATGAAGTTAAAGGCTCTCCTTTTGGTGACTGTGGCTTCAGAGTTAAACCAAAATGACTTGAAATAAAGAAAGAGAGTGCAGGAAAAGCCTTTGAGATGACCAGTATACAATATCAAAGGCTAATTCTTTTTGGGACAATCAACATATATGTAGGAAGGAATTGAGGTAGATTGTAGAAAAAAGCTTTCCCCAATTTTCTGTGATACTAATGAATTCATTAAGACCTTTTACTCTAAGATCTGTCCTTTGCCCTCAGCGGCATCTGAAGAATGTTGGAAGATAGGATTTTAGTGTGAGCTTCTGCAGCAGAAGCAGCAGGTGGGATGGAAACAGGTGTTGGGGTCTGCTGGACTTTGCATTTCTTTCATGCTTGGTGGTATCACTTGATGCTCGGGGGTTGGCTGTGAGATATGGGCAATAAGAGGACTATAATTCTGCAGTTCTGTAGGTGGGAGTCATATCCTTTTCTTTAGCTTAGACATGTCCAGATCAAAGTTCCTATGGGTGACCTAGAAAAGCTCCTATTTCCTTACTATTTTCACTATGTTTGGACCTTTTCTAAATGCAGAGATCCATGGAATTAATTTTTGCATTTTTCAAAACTCTTTTCCACATAACTTAGAAAGTAACTGGTATCATTACTGCAATTGAATAAAAGTTCAGGATCCTGAACCTTGAGAAGCAAAAAGAAGGATTATTTTCTTCTCTGCATCCATCTACATTGTGTTTATTTCACTTTTTGTCTACTGCAGACTGCTCTATGTATCGGGCTGGGTCAGCATCTCAAGCAGACTTGAATTCATGAGATTCAAATGAAAGAAAAAAGTCTTCCTCTTTAGTTCTGGAAGAAAATTTCTGAGACTGTAATTGACTGCACAAGACCTAGGGACCTTCTCTCAATCTACCTGTGGTGAGAGGGATGAAATATGGAGGGGGGCTAAAACATGACCAGGATCATCCTGGTGGATGTCATGCAACTCAAAAATAGTGTAGACAGAGGCTCAGCTTTGCAACATCGAGGTTCTGTTTTCTCTTCAAATACTGTCTGGAAAGTAGTCTCTTTCCTTTATGGATATGGAGCTTTATTCAATTAAAATATGTCCCAAGCATGTTAACTATTTCCATTATATCCTGAGACTTCATGCTTTGGCCTTGTGGTCAGTCTGCCATATGGTGGTTTATTTGCATCACTCTAATGAAAAGCCAACAGCTGACTACTTGGTGATAACAGAAAGTGAAGTTGCTAGATGATATTAACTTGCTGTGTCTATATGCCATGCATCCTGAAGCCAGAAGTCAGGAAGGATCTGTTTAACTTGATAGCCCTATCACTGACCTGTAAAACTCCTGCTTGTAGCTTTGGGTTTCCTCATCTTGTGCATTTAGTATTGAAATGCTTTCCACACTTTGCTATCAACTGCTTGATTTTCAATAAGGAATTTTCATTAGTATTATCTTGTCACCAGATAATCACAGGGAATTACTGAAAATGAATAATGGAGCCATGAGCTCAGTCCCAAGAGGGATGAATGGGAAAAATTGAGAATGGGAAATAGAGGGGAATTAAGCTCAGTGGTGGAGAGCTTGTTCACCATGCATAAAGCTTTTGGCTTCATACCTCACACTTCAAAGAAGATGTAACTTGCTCAGTTTCATTTTTCTGAATGAAAATCAGGTAGGCACATCTTGAAACACCTGAGATGGGCCTTTTGATGCATGTGCTTGTTATATATGGCACCATTTAATTGATGACAATCTGAGATGAAAAGTCATTGGGATTTCATCTTTTGAAAACAATGGAATCTCACTCTTTAAAGTTGAACTAAATCTACTCAGTAATAAAATTGCATGAGGTACCTAAAGTTAAACAGCAAAAACATATTCACAATGTATCATCTTTTCTGAATCAAAATAAGTCAACTTTTTTGAATATTATAAGTATTTTCATGTTCCTTTATTTAGACTTCTAGAGGTATCTACCTCTGTGTATATTTGTAAAATAATCTCTAAAGTATTACTAAGCACAGTTATTTCAGAGAATTTTGAAAATTTCTGCTACTAAATCTCTTTTTAACTCCCAGGAAATCATCGGACAAAGAAGAACCAAACAGATTCATGTGAATATTTGTAATTTGATATCATTATGATTCACCAAGGCACTAGCAAAAGGATGTGGTTTATAGTGTTGCTAACCAAAGCCTGGCCAATTAGGAGGCTCGGGATGAGTTCTCCACAATATCATTTCAGCAGAAATCCTTGAAGAAGACATTGCTTCTCGAATATCTCTCCTGGGAGCTAAGCCTATCATGTCTCTGTCCTCTAGGATGCTCCAAAAAATGGGAAATAATCAGACCAGAAAGAATATCATAGAACTGAAGGGTAGAAGTGGATGTAAAGGCCTTGGAGATTTGATGGTTAATGAATGTTTTCTGCTCTCCGGGTAGATAATTTCCAGGTCCGTGGGATACTGAATTCCCTCTGGTTATGCCTGCTCTTTTTTTCTTCTTTTCCACATTTTTGAATTCTATCAACAACAAGTAGCACAACAACTCACAGGCAGTCTGCTCCAAATGAGGATAGTTCTTGCCCCTCCCCAGTCTTTCCACATATTAAGATGGATTAAACATCCCTGAAAACTTCAGTACTTAATCTTAGTTTTGTTGAAGGAGAGCATGCATTAGGTCTCTACTATATTATGATTTACTGTGAAATTCCTTTCCTGAGACAATCAGTATAGTGTGGTCTTTAAGAACAGAAGCATGCAAAGTGTACAAATGGATCTACCACTTTCTGACATTAATACCTGTGGCAATTTACTTAAATGTTCTCAAGCTGAACAGTTGAAATGCTAATCTTATGGAACCTTGTGAATATTAAACAAAACAAGGCACATAAACACATCAAGAATATAATATGCATAAATTACTGGAGCATAGTAATCAATTTCTGTGAACTGCTCATATTCTAATCAAATGATCCTCCTTTTCATATAAGTTCCTCCTAAAATGAGATAAATCCTCTTATAATATTTTACATTAAATGTTCTTCTCATCCCACAGCTACAAAAAAACCGCCTACAGCAGTTTATGTATGGGTGGAAAAGGGAATGATCTCTTTCTTGCCCCATCCTAAAGGGTCATGCTCAATATTCCTACACCAAAGATTAATAAAAGAGTAACAAATTTAGATAATCATGATTTTAGGGAACAAAGGAGGCTTTAGATGGAAGACCCAAATGCCCAAGATGAGCTATCTATGTTTATGGTTAGATTCAGTGAAAAATGGCTGATTGTGTAAAATTTGATTGGACAATGATCTGATGTTTATACACTTCATAAGGAAAAGCCTCCCTGTTCAAATGATTGATGTCCTCTTCTTTACAATTCTTTGCTTGCAAAGAAATACGGCTTTTGAAGAAGCAGTATTATAACCTAATATAAGACAAGCTAGGTCAGAGAATCTCTTTATGGCCAGTTCCAAGACAAAAAGGTATGTGTGTGGAGATTAGAGTGATATATTTAGGAATTGTGTTTTGGAAAAAAGAGACTGTAGTTTCTATGATCAACATTGGGCAAGAAGAATTCTTGTTTCTATTGTTCACCTTATTGGGAAGAAAGAGAAGCAGAAGACAGGAAGATAAGAGTAGAGCAGAGAAGAACTCTGCTTCTTGGGCTGCAATGAAGGCCTTTCTATTGCATTTCTGTTTACTGAGCTCCAACATCAGGCTGTTAGAACACAGCTGCTCTTTGACAATTTGAAGAGTCCTGTTGGAAAGTAGAAAGCACTGGTTATATTTATGTTTGGAGGCAAAGCCTCCTATTTAAAGACATTTGCATTGGCCATCCAGTGCAGAATCTGCATTTCTTTCATTTAGCATATTAGGAAGAAAAGCAAGTTTCATTTCCTTAACAGCAAGAACTACAGACCTGCAAATGGACATATTGACTACCTGTCAATCAAGTAATAGGAACTTGAGACAAAACAATGCAATTCTTCAAGTGAATATCCTGACAGGAATGTGTGGCATTGTTAAGGTGGACTGGCTTATAGGTTGTGCTTTCGGTAGAGGAGACCAACAATTGAATCTGTAGTTGCATGGTAGATATCTATCCTTTGCTTTGAATATTAGAAAAAAAGGATCCTATATCATTTGTTATTATTGAAAGGTTTCTAGGGAAGAACTGCAGTTTCTACTCAAATATATATATATATATATATATATATATATATATATATATATATATATATATATATATATTTTTTTTTTTTTTTTTTTTTTTTTTTTTTTTTTTTTTTTTTTTTTTTTTTTTTTTTTTTTTTTTTTTTTTTTTTTTTTTT
>PVKA01014246.1:0-52935 GCA_004027165.1 Ctenomys sociabilis
ATGGAGGTTGGACAGGATATTATGTCGGCTTCTAGTACTATGGTCATCCACTAGGAAAATAATTATTGAATTTTTGATGTAATTCAGGTATAAAAAATAAGATAAGTAAGCAGCTACACTCTTAATTTACTGATAAGAGACTTCTGCTAAAATAATATCTGTAAATATAACATCATGTATGCACCTTGTACGATACCAAAACATTATGAAAACAATTTGCAATGTATTAATTTATCAAATCTGTCTTGTTAAGGTGTCTTGAAACTGTCTGATTAGTATTTGTAGTTCAATAAAATAAAAAAATAAATAAAATAATAAATTAATAAAGAACATTTTATACAAATACCCTTGTACAAAAACATGCATCAAATTTGCAAAAGTTATGTGAAAGTTACAAAGGAACATAATTATAAAAACCTTATAAAGTGTGAAGCATAGCTGACTTCACTAAAATTCCAAGACATACAAATTAATGTTTGAATGATATTTCATATTTTTTTCTGTGTCAGGTTCATAAAAGTTAAAATGTTTTATTGAAGTATGTCCTTATTTTAATTTTTTTGTATTATTTAGGGAAGAGTCTACAGGGTGTTCAGGGTCTCACTACTAGATCTCACTTGTAATGATTCTCCTGTTTACTGTCTCCCAAGTGCTGGGATTACAGGCATGTGGCACCATGCCCAGTCTCAATCACCCTCTCAGTGCACCTTGGGGGCGGGACCAGTATGGCAGGCCTGAGGATTGAACCCCTGGCCTCTGTGCCTGCTTGCAGGTGCTTCAATCTGCTGTCTTTATTTTTAATACAATATAAATTACCACTTTTTTGATTATGAAAATAGATATATTCAAATTATGTACACATTTTCATCCACAGTTTCTTATACTATGTACAACAAATGACACAGGTACAATATATAGTGTTATTTACAGTACCATAGAACCAGAAACATCTAAATAAAGATGAGTAATATTTTTCAGCAATATAAATGTACATGTATATTGCAACATTATCAGTATTTTATAAGAATGTGTTAGATAAGTATTGATAAAAGCCTGAAAATATAATGAAAAAGTATTTTAAAAACTGACATAAGCAAATACTGAAGAGTTCGTAAAGATCATCAGCATATGTAATTCCTATAAGTATGTGTGACTATATATGCAAATAAAAATGTGAAAAAGATGCAAGAAAATCTAATTATTAGTGCCTCTGCTTGGGGGCAATATGGAGTCAGACAACATGGACATAGCATGAATTGAGTTGTTTGTATAAATGAGCAAGGACAACCTACTCTTTAAAAATGTTTGAAAGTAAAACTCAAAATAGTAAGCACAATACAAAGAAAAATACACCTAAATACAGTCATCCAACTTTTTACCAAATGCACAAGAAAATGAAATTGCATTCTTTATCAGATTTTTTTTCAAAGATGAGTGTTACAAAATGTTAGTCATATTTTATCATTTGTGATTTGAATTTTACTTTATATTGAAAGATAAGTAAGTATGCCATTTTGTGTGTGTATTTGTGCATATGACAGTTTTCTAGTTTTAAAGCTAGAAAGATGCTATTGAATCCTTAATCCTATCATTTTTAACAAACTTTTCTGTTTGTTCTCTACCCCTACTCCAGATTTTTATTCTATTCTGGTCCTCAAGAGATTTAGTTATTAAAGACAAATCCAGGGCCTTTCCAGGTTTACGGTCAGGTTGAACAATGGGAGATTTATTTTGGTTTTCATGGTCAGCTGGCTGCAACACAGAACCTGTGTGGCAGAAGGGCATGGTGAAGAAAAAGGCACTGCCCCCATGAGGACCAAGGTGTAGACACAGAAGGAGAAGTCAGGAACATGCACATACCTTTCCAGGCCACACCCAGGGACAAATCTCCAAACTGCCCACCAGGTGAACAACGCACACAGCTGCTGAACTCATGTATTAATGAGTCTACTTGTTAGTATAAATCCAACCATCTTGCTAACACATGAGGCCTGGGAGGGGATTTTTATCTACTATAATGCAGAAAGTTTGGTCTGTTGGTCCCCTTATGCTGTGGCACTGCTTCTCTGACCCTGGCCTAACTGATTATTAGGACAGTTTCAATAATTAATACATTGCATACTGTTGTGTTAATGGTTAGTCATTGTACAAGATATATACATGATATCCTGTCCACAAACACAATTAGAACAAATCTTTGCATTCATTGAATAAAGAGAATGTAGCTGTATATCTATCCTATTTTGAATATACAGGTACAAAATGGGTTTTCTTTTTTTAGTTATAATTTTATTTTCAGCAGTGAAAATAAAAGCAAGAAAAATGAAAGCAAAGACAGAAGCAGGATAACATGTAACAATACATACATTTCAGATTTTCAAATCAATAAGTAAAATGAACAGTGATTGATATATTATCTATTTTTGTCATCAAATCTGTTGCTAATATTAACACATATAGTTAGGCAAGATTGGATTTATGATTGAATATTACCACATGCTTCCAATAAATCTTAAAGTTTTGCTCTTGACTCTCATTTTCTTTTATAAAACTTACTTTAAGAGAATGTAGCAATAATTGATATTAGATTATAAATGGTACACATTGAAAACACCAAGATGACAGCTATTTCAAGCATAGTTTTAGTATTAAAACTAGAATTTAAATTTAGAATTCTACCTATTAACTGCTATTTTAAAAAAACAGATGGAAATTCTTAGGACTATTGCTATATCCAAAATATGTATTTGAGGTAAGTGAATGTAGCTTGAGGCTATACTCATAAGTGAAAGAAAGCAAACCCACATGTGCATATATTGTATGATATTCCTAGTGTAATAACTTAAAAGAAGAAATAAAAACTGAAAGATATAACAGACACAGTTAAATGGAAAGAAGCAGAACATACATATTAGACCACAAAGAGAGAGAAAGGAGAAAAGTTAGGAAATAAGGCAGGGGCAAATCCATACATTTATGTATACAAGTTGGATAAGGCAATAGTCTTAATTTCCATAAGGTTTTTGAAAATAACAGTTAATAGATAGAATTCTCACCCTGACTAACTCTCTATATTGGTATCAGTGAACTAAACAACTAAACTGAGGTCAGCAACGTGTAACATTAAAGCTATTCTTAAAATACCTGTCTTCTAAATGTATACCATTTCTCATGTCATATCAATTATTACTATACTGTCTTTAAGGTAAATTTTTAAAAAGGTAGTAAAAGAAAATAGGAGTCAAAAACAAAACTTTAAGATTTCTTGGAAGCGTATGGGAATATTCAATCATATGTCCCATCTTGCTCAACTGTATCTGTTAATCTGAGTAACAGACTTGAGGTTTTTTTTTTTTTTTCTGTAAGAGCATTTCTAATTCATTCCTGTGCAGCCTTTTGACCCTTTCAGCACCAAACTGAACTATTCCTCAATGAAACTGCTTTATTTAAATTATTAAGACAGGAAAAAGCAATGAACATACAACCATCTATATATAAGAAAAACCAAGAAAAATTATTTATTTATAAAGCAATGTAAGTGGCCATTTCGATTTCTAAATGTTTACTGAGGCCTTTGGTGCCACCATCAAATATATCTATTTGCACTGAAAATGGACATTCAGTATTAAGGGGTCATTATTGAAGATAATTTCAGAAAGGATTAGGGCAGATGAAATAGAGTGAATTACTGATTACTGATATATAGATGGTAGTTATATGATGTTTAGAAATTTTCACCAGGTATACTTTGTTGTATTTATTCATTTCATAAAAAAATGGGAATTCAATCAATTCGGTCAATTAAAATACTGTTCTGTTATGTGTGCTTGTTTGAGCACAGTGATGTAGTTTTTCAACCTCTTAAAGTTGAAAACATAATTCCAACGCTTGGGAATCTGAAAGCAGGAGGATCACTGTGAGTCTGATCTATATAGTGAGACCTTGTAGACCTTCTACTGAATACATAAAAATAAAATAAACAAAAATAAAAAATAAAATTAAGAATACAACCATTAAATATGAAAGCAATAGAGGAGAGATTATACTACTTTTTAAATTTTTTTCTTCAACCACTCAGGCATAACTTGTTTTTTATATATATTTAAAGAAGGTTTTGTGCAATTGTTCCTGTTGTTTAATACATATATGTGTTGGAATAGTGCCTCCAAAATCTTATTACTCTCTATTGGAATTGAAGATTTTTCCTGTATCATCTCTTTCATATGAAATATTAATAACTAGCTACCTTAATATTTTAAGGGAAGGATGAGAATATCTAAAAATCAAACATCATTAGAATAATAGCTACATTAGAGCTGATAAATAAAATATAAATAAACTAATGGAGTTATCCAATGTAAGTGCTTGCCAGCAAAACAAGAGTTTAATATAATGGAGAGTTATATGTCTTTTGTAATGTTCCTAAGGAGGGTATTTATGGAGAGTATCTTTGTCAAAAAGCAGCTGAGTCATGTCCGTTTAGTTACAATTTATAATAAGGGACATATATTTAGAAATGTAATGTTTTTCAGGAAAATGAAGAATTAAAAAAAAACTTTTAAAAAGTTAAAATATTAACTCACATTTTAGGAATGCAGATAGAATATTTGATTTTTGCATATTTTTCAGCCATAAGTTAGAAGTCTACAGATACTTATGAATGACAGATCTTTTTCAAACAATTCTGTTTCAGCAAAAGCCTACTTTGGTTATCTAAACTGAGTGTGGACTTTATACTGGTAACAATCAAATTATTAGATTTAGTTCTGAAGTAAAGCACCTATCTTCAAGGCAGTGTCACTTTCTATGCCAGTTAACTTGGATACTGGATTATAACTTTATGTTCACAGGCCATCAGGCCCCAAATTCACATCCTTTTATGATTCCCAGAAGAGGCCGAAATCTACAGGTAGAACATGAGGTATTGAATGACACTAAGAGAATCAGATGTACCACAGAGCCATACTCTATGAGAAGGCAATGGACATGGAAATAAAACTTATGGGTACTTTTTCAGAATAGTAAGCACAACCAGAACGTGATCACTGATCTTGCTAGAATGCCCACTCAGTATATCTAGTTGTGGCATGGCCAAGTATGTCAGGCATAAAGTTAATGGTTTTGTGCTGAAAGAAGAATAAACCCTTAGGTGAAACAATTTTAGCCACTGTAGTCAATATTTGCTTGTCTAATGGCATGAAAAAGGTGGCAGTAGTGTACGTACAGCACAGAGGGTCACAGTGGGAAGCAGCTGGATAGTCAACTTGAGCTGTGGAAGCTAAAACCCAGAATAAATCACGAAGGATGTGCCACATAATTTATTGTAACAGAAAAATGTTTTTCTTTTCTTAAATTCATCTTTCAATGTCACAGTAGCAATGGTAGTACTGAAATACATCTAACTGGGAAATTAGTTAATATTTCTCATAAGATGCTCTGCAAGATAAAATTTATGAACTGTTTTTTTCTCTTTACTTCTTCTAGGCCAGCTTTCTAAATTTTAGGAGAGGGAGAAATAGTAAGAGTTTAATTTCCTTGAAGAAATACCCTTAAATAAATAAAAATCGAGGTATTATTTATAAAGACAGGCTCATCAACAAGTTTAGTGGAAACTCTCTTAAAGCAGTACTGTTCAATAAAATGCAAAGTTATCTGTACCTGTAATTTTCAAAATTACAGGTGAAATGACTTTAATAGTAGATTTTAGTCAATCCCATATATCTAAAGTATTAGTGATCTGACATGTAATCAATACAAAATCCAATAATGATATACTTTAAATAGTTGCTACAAGGAAGTTTTCATATGCATATGTCACTTCTACTACTAAACATCTGGTTTAGTGTGACCACAGCTTCATATGTTAATGGCTACAAAAAACTGACTCCCTTATTTGCTCATGCTAACTCAAAGAATTAAAGAGTGGAGGCAAGCTGACTTGTATGGAATACAAAATTCTTAAATTATGAGTGGTTGTGAGAGCAATGGTATCTTTCTTAAAAGAAACTGAGTTTAAGTCTTTGAGGGACATCACTGGGAAAGAGACGTTGTCATCATAGATATCTTTTTTTGAAACAACACTGAAGACTTACTTCCTCAGCGTTTTCTCCCATGTCTGTGCATCTGGATCAATTGTTTGTCCAGCACGGCTTCCAACATCCCAGAGGAGAGGCATGGAAAATAAGTTTGTTCTACTCTGTCCTCCTCTTAAGTGGAATGATAGGAAAACCAACCCCCCACCTTTCCTGAAATGGCTTCTATTGCTTTGCATAATGTCTGCATTTCTTTCTGAAATGTGATTCAAGGCTTCGGTGCTTTTGATTTTTCACTAACCTTGCCAAAACATCTGTCTTCTGTTCTCCCTTCCCATGAAGCAATGTATCATTAAAAATTATAGGCATACTCCTACTGTACTTTCCTTCCTGCTGATGTCTGCTTGGCTCAAGGTTCCAATTCAGCCTGCAGAGACATATATCTGCTGGGTTCACAGAGAGTAGAAACTCCATTCTCACCATAGCTTAACTTCTCTTCACCAAAGTTTTAAAGCAAAATCCTTTGCTCAGACCCTCTCTGTTCAGTATTTATTCCTCCCCCATTCTCTGCTCAGCTAGAATTTCACTTTTCAAATCTCCTGCACTGATTTAGCCTATTCTGAAATCTAAGGATTTCCTTCTTCAAATCTTAGTCTACCCTTGGTTATCATCAAATTAGAAGTTGCAAAAATAAATTCTCCATATGTTTGAAACTCTTGTCATTCTGATGTTTGAGGGTTGTAAGCCAGGGTAATTTCTCTGAAAATATGCTATTTCCTCCATTTTGTTCTTTTTATAAATTCATTCTTGTTCTGGCAATGTTTGCTTGCCAAATAATTTTTAATTAAAACTTCTATGTAAGGTAATATACTATTAACACTTCTACTCCGGAAACCACCATGGTTCAATCTCATTATGTCCCCACTTCTGCCTCTATGTGGTGTTTAAATTTATTTATACTGATAGCAAATAAAGAGGCTACTGTAAATTAGAGGAAGACTCATAATCAGGTAGTCCTATGAAGAATATATTTTTTGAAAACATTGTAATTTTCTCCTATAACAAAGTAAATAATATGTTGATGAAGAATAAATTCTATGTACTATTTATTGACACTTTCAGGGCATAAAATTCTTAAAGATTTACAATCTGTTCATGATAACTATATACCTGGGTAATATGGCTTTGACTAAATTACACATGGAGATATTTCATACATTTTCATCATTTTTTCATTTTATATGTTATATCTCAAGATTTTATAATAGCCAAGTTTTGATATTACTAATCTGGAGCTAAATTTCAAATGTTTTGATTAACAATGTCTGCAGTGGTCTCAGGAGGGAGACCTACAAAACTATAGATTTAGTTGATTATTTCTTGAATTTGTATAGCTATATTTGAGAATGTATATCATCTTTGAAGTAGTAGACACATTTCAGACTTAATTTTGCTTCATATGTG
The DNA here is from genome assembly GCA_004027165.1 of Ctenomys sociabilis. NCBI lineage: Eukaryota > Metazoa > Chordata > Mammalia > Rodentia > Ctenomyidae > Ctenomys > Ctenomys sociabilis. Next base: position 7,497 of record PVKA01014246.1, read on the forward strand.
GTCAGATTTAAATCACTGCTTAAAGATCGATAGTAAAAATCAGTAAGAATGATAAGATAAATTAAGTGGTAAAATATGGTGTAAATCAATGAGAATAAGCTTTAGAGTTTCATTGATGTAAATTTTAACTCTGCACAGTTGGATATATGCCTTTGTGAAAATCATATTTCTCTTCCTAATGTGAAGATGAGAATAATGTGTTTTGTATGAGAATCCTGTGTAGTTATCTGTAATGAATAAAATGTTTGACATTTTTTGTTATGAACTAAGTATTTTTAGAGGTATTATTATGTATTTTAGAGACAAGAATAGTATATACCTAGCATAGGTATTCAGTGGGTGTTAGTAAAGACATTCATTTGGAATATTGTTAAATTTTACTTTATTTGTTCTTCCAAGCAAAAACTGATAAATCTACTTTCTTGACTTCTTCAGTTCCATTAAAAGTCTCCCATTTTTATACCACTTAAACATAAAGGCAAAAATGAAGGACCTGACTGTGTGTTTTCCAGCAAGGCTGCATTGATACTCTTTGTGCAGTTGTTGTAAAATACAGCTTTCTATTTTATGGCAGCTTAATCCACTTTGCCTTTCATCTATGCATCTGTGAACAAGTAGTGACAACATGGAAAACATTGTAAACCAAACATATGGGGTACTGGAGATGGTAGCCAAATCATATTCTTTCCAAACTGCTGTGGAGAAAAAGGAGAAATTCCAAGACAAGTTTTACACAGTAGTTGGTTGTAATGTGCTCAAACAGCCAATTCCTCAAGTTGAATATTATTAAAACATACTCTCTCAAACAGAAACATTAAAGAATCATGTGAATCATTCCCTTCAAATCTTACTAAAAACAGCATGTATGCTTAAGATTTGAATATTGTGAGGATTATGCAAGAGGCTTAGTACTAAAACTTTGAAGTAAAAAGTAAACTGATGGTATATACATTTCTCATTTGTCATGAGAATTTGTTTTGTTTTATGTCATATCTTGACTCATGAATACCCAAACAAGTGATGGATGGAGTTCATGAAGTTTTCCTAACATAGCTGCACGGCGCCATCATCATGACTGTGCTGGCCCCATCTGCAGGAGGCCAGTCTTAGAGATTATGTGTAGCATGCACCCTTTCGTGCCTTTGAGTAACTCCTAATGTAAAAACACTGTGCCATCACATGAGCTTAAAAGAAGTGCCTTTTTTGATGCAGGTGTGATGATGGTGCCTTTTAATGTGACTATGCATTATGTTGTAAGCTCTTTGTCTCCTTCTTTGTACAATTTGTGTTAAGAGCACTTAGCACTCCTTCTTATCATACAATGTTTCTTGGTGTCAGTGCAACATATCACATGTTTACCTTTAATTTAGAAGGAGTTTATTTTTCCAGGTGAACTACATATAATGAATACAGTTTTAAAAATATAGAAATATATTTTTATATTTATACAAACATATACAAAGCAGAAAAGTCATAGAAATTATGCATACAAGAAAAACAAGATAATTGTATAGTTAATTTGTTTAGTCTTTGAGATTCTTTAATTGAGCCTTTTTATTGGTTAGGAAGACCTATCTCCTCAAGGTGGGGCAAAAGAAAGGATACAAAATCCAAAATGGCTGAAACACTGGGCTTTATGGAGTCAAGAACTGGCTACTTCCAGCTTCCTAGAAATTGGATGTTTTGAATCTCTGCTCTTATTTATCTTACTTATGGCCCATCTTGCTTGTGTTCTTATCATCTTCATCCCCTTGTCCAAGTCTAACTAAGAAGCGTCTCCATACTCATCAAATTTCTAATTCCTAGGAATAAAATTTAATTGATATTCCAGCCTGTGCATAAGACTTTTCAGTCCAGTTGTTTGACAGTTACAGTTATCTAATAATTTCTGGTCAAGTATTATATGAGTCAAGTAATATATATATATATATATATATATATATATATATATATATATATATATATACCTTGTACATAAAAAATAAATATATATGTTATATATATATATGTAATATTACTTGAAACATGGCACATCTAAGGATTCAGAGTTACTTCTCTGTAACAATACCAAGTAATCAAACTTTCTTATTGATAAACAAGTTTTTTGAACAATTTTAATGTAGTTTCAAAAATAAGTTTATTTAGTCAATCCTCAAAATAGAACAGTATACTTTTTATGAAGTATATTTGTTAAAAGGTCTGATTATCTCTTTAGAGTTAGCCATTATGATAGGCAAAGATTATGTGTTATATTTCATTCCTAGAGAAATAAACTTCTCTTTACTGAATTTTTCCTTAAGTTCTTCTCCCATAAGTAACAATGTAGATGTACAAAGGGCTTAAAATATAAATTGAGGTCAGAGTTTTGAATTATCTTGGAGGCTTTCCTAAAGGATATGGGCCTATAATCCTTAAAATGTAGGTGTTTAAAAATCAAATTTTATATTATTTAAAAAACTATATACCATGTGCTCATTATATAGATTCTTATTAACACGTTTTTAAATTATATTGTAAAATTTCTATGTTAAAGTATCAACTGATGCTGTTAGCTTCCAGTATTCAGAAAAAGATCTACCTTTGAGTTTGCTAGTGAAAGTTTGATGTAGAGATAGGAACAGATATAATCCTTAGAAATATCACTTTATAAAATTGATGTTTTTTAAAAGTTTCAACATTTACATAGAAGAAAAAGTTAGGAGATGGTTACAGAAGACTAACAAGGAGTTGGTGAGACCTCCATCAGAATCCTGGCAGTGACAACTGTAAAGGATGAAGGCTTGGTGATTCTACAGATGTTTATTGATTTTTCCACAGAGCAAGCATTGTTCTAAGTACTGTGAATACAGAAGAAAACAGAAAGAAAAAAATTATCCTTGCAGAGGTCATATCTTATTAATTTGAGACAAAATTAAGCAATTAATTAAATACGTACATTAATGAGTACCAATACTTTGGAGAAAAAGTGAAGAGAGTAGGAATTGTCTAGTGGAAGAAGATATTAAATTATTTCAGAAGGATTCACTGAAAGGTGATAAATATGGTTTTCTAGTTTGAAGCTTGAAGATAATGGGATTTTTATCAAGGCAGGCAACATACAATAGCGTTAGCTCACATCTAGAAATGCCAGGGCATAATGGCCATGGAGAAGAGGCAAAAGAACAATGACAGTGAAAAGAACACAAAGTTAAACTAAAGCAATTAATGTGGAGGGTGTTATTTTTGTTCTTGAAACAGTTTCCTCCTGAATCGCAGTTTTTTGGCATGAAAGATGTTTATGTGAAAATAGAATTTTGAATGTTAGCTACCAGTCAAAATGTCACTTTGCTTGGAGTCCTCCCTATTTCCCTCTTTGAGTTAGACTGAATCTTTTATTATAGAACCTTTAAAATATTTGGTAAGCCTCTGATATGAATATTCTTACATGCAATTTCAGTTTTGAAATAGGAGCTTAGAAATCATTACTTTTGTCCTATCAATAGAAAAATGCAGAAAAATGGAAAAATCAGTGACTTTTTTGTATTCATCAGAAAATAGGCTTCCAGGTAAATCAATGTGCAAGTCTCAGAAAATGGGCCAATCCAGAGGCATAGCCAAAACTTGCTTACCAAGCCATATGTTGGTAGAGTCACTTACATCATAATATTGATAAATTGCTAGGGAATGAGTGTGAACCCACCATGAAAGGCACTCTCAAGAGCTGTAGTCTTGGGCAACAACCACAATTTCATGGATTTTTGTGCCAGGAGCCACACCAACTTTATATGCTGAAAACTGAGAAAGACTCATGGTGTTTGGTTGATTGCATCAATGTGAGTAAATAAAAATCAACTAAATTTCCTTCAGTATAGTTCTAGGTGGAAGACTCATATGAAGGAGGATTATATTCACAGTGCATAAATAGGTAAATGGAGAAGGATTGCCTATTTATCTTTGAAGGAGCTCAGATTTCACTTTCACCTTTCACATTCTCTCTTGGCTTCCAGTGCAGACTCTTCAGGCTCTAGTACTGACCTTTCAGCCTTCTTCATTAGCTCCTTCAAATGCCTAATAGGGACTTATGGGCATTTGCTTGGATCCTGTATATCTCTAGTGGATAAATAGGCCTTTTGCATTCTTCCACACCTGACTTTATAGGCAGCAATTTAAAGGCAATTTTATAAAGTTTTGTCTATTTGAATGTTTTGCAGTAAATATATTTTATGTAATAAGCATTGACTGATACAGATTTCTTCCTTGCTTTTGTGAAGAAAGACTAATTCGTGTATAATCAATAATAAAAGCTTATACTCAAGTAGAAAAGACTTTGTGAGCCTCAAAGCATATGTATTTTCATACAACAGATTTCTGTATTTTTCTGTCATCAGCTAAAGAAGAAAAGTTAAAAACAATACTTATGCAGGTAACAGCAATGTATCATAGACCTACTAAAAGCCTGAGGTTTAATCATAAAGTTGTATAATGCTTTCTTTTCTCCAAACACTGACACTACACTAATATGGCTTTCTTCAATACAAGCTATTAGTGAAATATGAAAAAAAGTAAAAATTGCAGACTGTCTTTAACAATGCTCAGGAAATGTGAAAGATGGATTTTTGAGAGAGAAAAATGAGGAAATCATAGGAATTTGAAATCTTAGCTGGGGCAAACGTTAAATACAGCATAATTCCAACCCTGAATAAGAAAAAGGTCTACTCGTCTCAGCTTATAATATCTAGCGCTGTACATCTAGCTTACGACAGCAGCAACCACATCATTATCAAATATCACCACGTTTTCACAGGGAAATTATGTAGTAAAAAGTAACAAAGCAAAGTCAGATACAGGCGCATATTGCACAGTTATGTGAGTTATCAGACTATGAATTCAAGCTACATAGAATTAAAATGTCAATGGCTCTAGTGGAAAATGAGGACAGGATAGAACAAGAGTTTGGCATGGTAATCAAAGACATTATAATCATTCTAAGAACAAAATCGAAAGAAAATATTACTAGTGAAAAGCACAATGAAAGAACTGAATTAGGACTTTTGATGGGCACTAAATGTAGGAAAAGTTAAGAGAGCTTATATATAGATTATAAAAACTTTTCTAGCTGAAATGCCAAGAAAAGAAAGAATAAAATGTGACACAATTTTGAAAAATGTATTACATATGTAAATGTCATATCTGAAGGAGAATAAAAACAGTGCATAGCAGAGAAACCGAGAAATCTTTACAGTTTTAGTTGCCATGAGATATTCAACAATTAATGAAAACATAAATGTGGGTGTCCATCAAGTGCAGAGAGTAAAAAGCAGAACAAATGCTCAAAATACTATGTAAAATCCTATCACGTTTAACTTCAGTAAAAGTAAAAAAAAAAGTCCTGAGAGAAGTCAAAGTTTGAGTTAAAGAAAATATTCAGAGGCACAGAAATTACAGTAGATGGCCTGTCACAAATTGTGTAATCAAAGCAAAAGAAAATATTACTAGTGAAAAGAAAAAATATAGAGCAAAATAGTCAAAGGGAGCAAACAAGGAAACCAACAAAGAAAACACAGAATTCTATGTGCATTGAAATTTTCAGAAGCATAAGATAAACAATTACTTCATAAAAAAGAGAATACATTGCTAGTACATCTGCCTTTCAGGAAATGTTAAAAGAATCCCTAGAAATATGCCAAATGATTTATGTCAGAAATGTGGATCCATACAAATGAAAGAAGATCAAAGTAAGAAGAAATGTAAATATTTTATTTATGTACTATATTAGAATGAAATTTAAGAAGACTGGAATTAGTGTCACAAAAAAGTTTTGCTAAGTGGATTTTAAGAAGATACATAATTGGTGCTTGTTAATCTGTGGCAGGTAATACGATCTACTAAGTTGAAAAGTAAATAACAGAAGGTGCGTTGTGCAGAAGATAATGAAAATTTGAGAAACTGCTTTTTGTTTTTCTGCTGCTGCAATCTAAAATGTAGATGTGATGAGGTCATGGTAACCTCTCATTCTGAGACTGAGCAGGGAAAATGGGCTTGATTGTGGAAGAACAAATTATTCTCAAAAGGAAAGGCTCATGGGGGTGCGTAAACATGCAAATCAATGCTTTTGTAAATCTCAAGAAAATGCTAAATTCTTAAATTAATATTTTCTTAAGACTGGTATCAGTGTTAATTTTTTTGACAGACTTGAAAGGGTATCTAGGTATGATGACACCTGACTATTTTCTCAGAATTCTGGGAGACTGAGGAAGAAAGTTTGCCAGTTTGAGTTCCATTAGGGACATTTAGCAAAACCTTATCATCTCTACCTCTACCTCTACCTCTACCTCTACCTCTACCTCTATCTCTACCTCTGTCTCTGTCTCTGTCTCTACCTCTACCTCTCTCTCTCTCTATCTCTATCTCTCTATATCTCTATATCTATATCATCTATTTTTTTTTTTTTTTTGTCTTTTTGAGACAGGGTCTCGCTATGCAGTTCAGGCTGGCTTTAAGCTCACTTTGTAGCTCAGGCTGGTCTCGAACTCACAACAATCCTCCTGCCTCTCTGTATCATATATATGATATACACATATATTACATATATCATATATATCTCAAGGGCTGGGATATAGTTAAGTGCAGTAACTCTGGGCTTAATCTGCAGTATTAGACTTAAAATAAAGCCCATCAATTTCTCTTCATTTGAAGGATGATGGATTTTCTATTTTACAGAGAATAAGAAAACGATAGATAAAATATTAGAAATGATACAGAATTTCAAAAAACAAGATGATAGGAATTCAACAATTGTGGTTGTATTGCACACTGTTATTTTCAAAGTCATTGACTAGATTACCATATATAATCATGTAAAATTGGTTAAAAAAGGGCTGGCCCGATAGTTCAGTGGATTAAAGTGCCTGCTTAGGCAGATCCAGGGGCCAGGGGCTTGGTCCACAGCCCGCTGTGCTGGCCCTGCCCCTAGAGAGCACTGAGACTGTGACTGAGGCTAGGTGTGGTGGCGTGCGCCTGCAATCCCAGCACCTAAGAAGCTGAAAAAGCAGGAAGGATCACTGCAAGTCCCATCTGTGTAGTAAGATCCATAGGCTCTTTACTAACTACATTAAAAAAAATAAATGAATACAATAAATAAAAATGGCCAAATAAAATTTAAGCATTAATTGATCCCTTCAATAAACGAACATAAATTAGTAGTATAATCATCCAAGGTATCTTGTATGTGTGTGAGGACATATATATATATTTTTTTCCCTCCTTTCTTTCATTTCTTTCCCTCATGCCAATTGTTCTTTCCTTTTGAGCAGTTTCCTTCCATTTTACTATATCTGTTCTACCTTTTTAGGTTTTATTTACTCTTTTAGGCTCGTACACTAGAGACACAATAAGGTGTATATATGTTCAGGCCTGATATGTTTCACCAATGAATATAACCTTTCTACTTATACAATTATTTATAAAACTCTTATACTTGTTGATACAGTGTGTCAACTTAGGAAGTTTAGAATGGTGAAGTAAATAAACCCGTCCTTTAGTTTTGAGCCCTAGGTATTTTGCCCCAGAAATGAATGGAAAGTAACCAAGACAGAATTTGGTACTGGGAGTGGGGCCATTGCTTTGAATACCTGACCATGTTGTTCAAGAGCTTTTGGGAATGGCTTATGAGAACAGATAGAAGAGGTTCAGATATGTTGCCTAAAAGAGAGGCACTGGAAAACCTTCAAATGTTATGTATGGGTGATTTTGGTCAGAATTAAGAATACCAGAATGCTGATAGAAATCCTGCCTATAAATATCAGGCTAGGAAGGTTTTTACTGAGGATGACTGTATTGGTTGTCAGACTCTAGATGACGTTCGGCAGAAAGTTTTTCTGTGTTTTACTCATATCCAGAGGCTTTGTGTAAGACTTAGATTAAGCACAGTAGACTGTTTAATCTGACAAAATAATTTTAGGCAGTTGAATGTTGAGTCAATAGCATGGCCAATGTTGGGGGCTTTTAGTCAGACTTATGCTTAGAATCAAGAACAAGGGCAGACGGCATAGCTCAGTGGACTAAGTGCTTGCTTAGGTATGCACAGCTGCCAGGGTTTGATTCCTGGTTCCGAATGTTGTGCTTTCAGGTGGAGTCCGAGTGTGATGGCGAGTGTGTGTAATCCCAGCACTAGGGAGGCAGAAAGCAGGAGGATCACTATGAATGTGAGCTGCATAGTGAGACCCTGTACAAAAAAAAAAAAGACAAAAGAAAAAAAAAAAAAAAAACCAACCAACCAAACAAACAAACAAAAACCCTAGAATTAAGAGCAAAGAGCTCAGCAAGATGATATAAAATGTTGTGAATTTGACCACAAAGAAAGCCCCAGGAAGGCTGTTTCTGCAAAGATAGATCTGAGATATTTCCATTGCTCAAGAGAATAGATACCATGAGGGCCTCACAGGAAGCTGCAGGTCCATATTCTTTGCAGCCTCAGAACTGCAAGGGAGATGGTCATTGTTTTAAGGAAAAAGCTGGAGAGGGCCATGTTCCAGAATGGGGGCAGTGGACACACCAAAATAGCAGTAGTGTAGAGAATTTGTTCCCTGGATTCAGGGTCAGAGTGCTCAGCAAGTCAGACACTTGACCAATATAGCCAAGAGCAAAAACTTGGCTACTGCTCCAGCTGCCAGTGGACCTTGGCATCATCTATATGCCTTACTTTTATGCAGGCATTATGAAGTTAAGAAGGCTTCTACCTTGAAATCAGAAGGCCTGAAAGGCCAGGAAGTGTGCTTCTGGAAGGGAAGTGTGCAAAGCTGTAAGTGAGAAGAAGCCTATTCAGTGGAAGCCTCAGAAGTTTGGAAAATCCAGGAATGTCAATTATCTGAGGGAAGCAGCAAGGAGCAAGCAAAGCCAGTGACCGAGAAAAGATGTGGTAGCTACTAGGAGATGGGCCATAGAGGTAGAGTCACATGGAGCTCACAATTTAGTACAGATTGCTTCAGCTGTTCCACATGAAATTACAAGGCTTAAAGTTTACCCTGTGGGATTGTGACTTGTTTTGTTTCCAATGCTTTGTATCCTGCTACTTGTACATTTTGGAATGGTAGTGTTGTTTTTATACCATTAATTTTGGAAGTGTTTAACTTGGGACTTGGACTTTTCAGCAATGCTGAAACTCTTAGGATTTACAAATCATGCATATATACTAAATGTCTTTTGCATAACAGGATTTACATGAATCTTTGGGGGTCCAAGGGCAAAATACTATAGTCCTGATGCAATACAATGTTGATAGAGTTAATCATGTATCTTAATAATTGGTAAAGATGTGTTATGATGTCCAAGTTGTAAAATGTTAAAAATAAATATGTCTTTGTATCTGGAAACTGGTTTAAGGAAAAGTCAAGTTGACAAGGGTGGAGTGTAATGTTTGATACATTATATCAACTTGAGAAATTTAGAAGTTAAGTGACTCAGCAGGGATCCAGGACTTATACTTTGTAAACATTCTCATCCTATGCAAAAGCAGTATATGGAAATTGTGTGAGTTCTACAACTCTACCCCCGGGTAGCCTGCTTATAATATAGGAAAAGAGGGAGGCAGCTGCACCTGCTCCCCCCTCTGTTCTTTGCTCTTTACTACCACTGTGAACTGCTACCCTCTGCCATGTGTCATTCTACCTTAGAGCTAGATGAGTATAGACTGAAACCTCCAAAAACTGTGAGCTAAATAAACTTTTCCTTAGCTAAGTGTCAGATATTTTGTGCCTGCAATGAGCGAAAAGTAACCAAGACAGCCTTGAATTTATCTTTCTTTATACCTAATACTCAATTGTGTCAAAAAATCACATCTTTTTTATCTATTCCATGGTTGATGGGCATTTGTGTTGGTTCCAAGATTCAGCTATAAAAAACTATGCTGCTATAAACATGGGTGCACATAGTTATAATACTTTCAATTCTGGAAAAATATCTAGAAGGAAAATAGCTCAGTCATCAGGACCACTGATGCTTTCATTTTGAGGCATCTCCACATTGATTTCCACAGAAGCTGTACCTGTCTACACTCCCACCAATAGAGAGTGTTTTCTGTTCCTTCACAGCCCCTCTGGCATTTGTTATTAGTTTATTTCTGTATGTTAGCTAGACATTCTGAAAGGAGACCGAATCTCAGTGTTGTTTTAGTTTGCATTTCTTTTTTTCTTTGTTTGTTTGTTTCTTTTCTTTCTTTCTTTTTGTGTGGAACTGAGGTTTGAACTCAGATCCTTGCACTTGCCAGGGAAGCACTTATTCCTAGTTTGCATTTCTTGAATGAGCAATGCTGTTGAACATTTTTTAATGTATTTATTTGAAGTTTGTATTACTTCCTCTGAGAATTGTGTATTCATCTCTGATGTTCTTTTTTGGGTGGATCGTTTTTTTTTTTTTTTTTTGTATTTTAATAAGGGTCTACAAGACTTACAGGTTCTCACTATATATATATATATATCATACTCGTAGTGATCCACGTATGATCAGCCTCCCAAAGATACTGGATTACCAGCACCTCTATGCCCAGTCTCAATTGCCATCTCAATGTTCCCTGGGCGTGGGGCCAGCATGGTACACTGGGGATCAAGCCAAGGCTGCTGTGTCTGCCTAAGGAGGCACTTTAATCTCCTGAGATATTTGGCCAGCCCTGGATTGGGTCTTTGAAATTTGGGGTCCTGTTTTTTTAAAATTATCTATATGATCTATATATAAGTCGTTTGTCTGAGGAACAGTTGGCTACTATTTTTCAAAATTTGTGGGATTCTCCTCCTCCTTAGTGATTATCTTTAAAGTGGGAAAAGTCTTATTAATATGCTGTTATCCTGTTTAAGTCTTTGAAGTATTTCCTGTGCAGTTTGGTTTGGATTCATTACTTGTTGCATAATTCTATATCTCCAACATTTCTATCTACTTTCTCTTCCAATAGATTTAGTGTTTTTGTTTTAATATTAGATATTTTAGCCCATTTTACCTTTAGTTTTACCTTTAGTGCAGGTGATAGACATGAATCTAGTTTGAGTTTTGGACATGTCAAAACTAGTTCTTCCAGCACCATTTGTTAAAGAGACTACGTTTCTTCTAGTGCACATGTCTGACCCCTTTGCCTAAGATAAAGTGGCTAAGTGTGTTCATAGTTGTGTATGCATCTGCTAATCTGATCCACTGATTCTCAAGTCTAGGTATGTATTTTTTTTTTACCTGTACCATGCTGATATTTTAACAGTCACTTTGTAGTATAATTTCAAGCCAATGATTGTGGTGACTCTTGCATTGCTTTTATTGTCCAGGATTGCCTTTGTCAATTAATTTTTGGAACATCTTTCTAGGTCTGTGAGATATGTTAATGGTATTATTTTGCTATTATGAAGGGTGTGATTTCTCTAATTTCTCTCTTAATAAGTTTGTTCTTTGTGTGTGTGTGCAGGAATGCTATTGATTTTTGAGTGTTCGCTTCATATCCTGCTATGCTACTGAATTTCTTTATGATTTGAAGGAGTCTTTGGTGGAATTGCTTTGGTTTTCTACATAGAATGTCATATATGAATAATGATAATTTAACTTCTTCCTTTCCAATTCTTTTTTTTTTCTTTCCAATTCATATTCCTTTTATTTCTCTCTTTTCTCAGTGTTCTGACTCCTCCATCCAGAACTATATTGAATAGGAGTTGTGATAGTTGATATCCTTATGTTGTACTTGACTTTAAAGTGAAAGTTTTCAATTTTTGTCCATTTAGTATTGTGTTTGCTGTTGTTTTGTCATAGTAGTTTTTATAAGTTTGAGGTAAAGAAAATTTATTACAATTTTCTGTAGGGTGTTATCATAAGTGAGTGTTGGACTTTGTCAAATGCTTTGTTTGCATCTATTGAGATGATCATATGGCTTTTTTTTTGGTTCTCTTGATATGGTGAATTGCATTTATAGACTTGAACCATCCCTGCATCCTTGGAATAAATCATAACTGGTCATAATATATAATATTCTTGATGATTTGGTGCATTCTATTTGGTCATATTTTATTAGGAATTTTCTAATTTTTTATTTTTTTTGCACTTTTTTGTTTCTAAATTCATTAGAGAGATTAGCCTGTAGTTCTCTTGTTTGGTTGGGTCTTTCTCTGGGTTTGGTATTATTCTAATACTTGTCCACAGAAATGAGTTAGAAGGAATTATTTTTCCTTTCCATTTCATTAAAGAGTTAGAAGACTATTGTCATTAAATATTCTCTAAATATCTGGGCTTTTGTGGGAAAGATTTTAATTTAATTTCTAATTCCATTAACTGAGGTTGTGCTATTCTGAATTTTTTTATCTTCCTGTTTCAGATTTGGTAATTCATTTCTGTTGAGAAATATATCCATTTCATCTGTGTTCTCCATTTCTTCTTTTCTCTATGAGAAAAGTTTTTTTTTAATGGAATGGTTTTTTATGTTTATTAAAATTTGAATTATATAGTTGGGTACTCCTGTATTATATGCATATATAGTTATGATTACTATTTCTTCCTTTTGAAAATTTCCCCTAACAAGGATGTAGTTACCTTCCTTATCTATTTTGATCACTCTTGGTTTGAAGTTCACTTTTTTGGGAACAGAACAGCTACTCATTGTTCTGGATTCTTGTGGCATGGGGTGTTGTTTTCTATCCTTTGATTTTTCAGTACATGAATCTACTTTTTAGTTAAAGGTACTTCTTATATAGAACATATTGTTAGATTTTGCTTCTTGAACCACTATGCCAATCTGTTTATTTTGCTAATGAATTAGGGTCATTTACATTGATGGTGATAATTGATATGTGTTGATTGATCTCTGTCATGTTATTTTCTTTTTAGTTTCCTACTTTTCCCCTGGGTTGAACTTCTTGCCCTGTTCAGTAATTCTTTTCTACTATTGCTCTTGTAAGTGTGGTCATTCTTATTTCTTTCCTGGGATATCTTCTTTTTTAAATGCATTTAATACAGGATTTACAGGGTCTCACTACATAGATAAGATTTGGGGCTCACTATATAGATCATATTCATAGTGATCCTCCTGTTTTCAGCCTCCCAAGTGCTGGGATTACAGGCATGTACCATCATGTCCAGTCTCAGTGTGCCCCAGGGGTGGGGCCAACATGGCAAGCCAGGATTGAACTGGGTCCCATTGCTTGCCTAAGCAGGTACTTTAGTCAGCTGAATCATCTGGCTAGCCCCTATAGGGTATCTTTTTGTACTCTTTGTAGGGTTGGTTTTGTGCTCATGAATTTCTTCAGTTGTTCTCAATCATTAAAGTACCTTACTTCTCTATTAAATTTGAAAGATAATTTTTTCAGGGTATAATAATCTGGGTTCAAAGTTGTTTTCTCTGTTGAATTCAAATACCTCATCAGAATTCTTCTTGACTTAATGGTTTGTGATGAGAAAGCTGCTGTGATTCTGGTAGGTTCTCCTTTAAATATAATCTGTTTATTTTCTGTAGTAGCCTTTATTCCTGTGCTAAATTTTGGTATTTTGATTTTTATATACCTGGGTATAGATTTCTTTTGTTAGGACTATTCGCAGTTCTATATGCCTCACTTACTTTATGTCAGATTATTTTACCATACTTGGGAAGTTTTCTGCAATTTTTTCTCCAAATAGTCTTTTTATGTCATATGTGTGGACTCCGTTTTTCACTGACACCTATCAGTCTTACATTGTTCATCTTTGCACAGTCTTACAGCCACTGAATTATTATTTCATGGTTCCTTGTTATTTTTAGGAGATCTTTCCTTTCAGCTGCAGGGATGTCTTCAAGGTCTCAAAGTCTATCTTCAGTTTCATTCAAAAGATTATGTAAACTTTTAATGACATTTAAAGTATTTATTTGGTACAACATGTCACAGTACAGCTCAGACTCATAGCAATTGTCCTGTTTCAATCTCCCCAGTGCTGGCATTATAGACGGTGGGCCAAGATGCCCTGGTTTGGATCTGGAACAGCATGCCCTGGTTTCCAGGGCCAGCACAGCATGCAGAACCAGGAATTGAACCTAGGTCCTTGTGCTTGTAAGGATGATGCTTAGACTGCTGAGATATCTCTCTGTCCCATAATGACAATTTTAGTTTCTTGGATATCTCTTTCAGCCTGTTTTATTCATTCAATTTTTTCCTATATTGTTCATTCAATATTTCCATAATTTTTCAATAGCCCTCTATTTGTATCTGTGTTTTTTAATTATGTTCATCAATTGTATCATTATGGTTATCACTTTATGTTTTTACCTGAGAGAATATTTCTCATCTCATATTTTCTATTGCTGCCCGGAGTTGTTTCTTTACTTCAGTTACTATCATTTCAGGGATTTCAGTTTTTGACTTCCAATTTATTTTATATTGATGTCTCCTGTATAACTTCTGTGTGGAAAGTCTAAGATTGCATTTTGCTCCTAAGTCTCGTCAATTTTCTATTTCAAAAACAAAATTTTCCTTTGATTTCTGAGGTCAATCTTGTGAATTTTGATAGTAGGTAGCTATATTACTAGTATCTCACCCTCTTCATGAGTAGTCTGTACTTCATGGATATCTCCTTGTGTAGTATGTTATTGGTTCGTCTGTCCCAAGATCCAAACTTCCTAATTAACTGAGAGTGAGACTTTGGATTTTATTTGACTCTATCTTCAGTCTTTAGTTCTAGGGTTGTGGACAGGTTATTATCCTAGTACATCTCAATGTTGTCACACAAGGGAAATGAGTTATTGCAAAAGATCTGGTATTCTAGATACAGTAGTACAATGAGCAGTAATGATAGCAACATGAAAAATTTATAAATTAGCAAACTTTTGTAGAAAATTAAAGTACAAAATGTTGATATTGTTCTTTAGACTATAGGAGCAAAGTGAATACTTATATAACATAACAAATCATAAATTAGGAATTTGCATCCAAAGTGTTTCTCCTTGTTAGAGTGTATTTACTTTGTGCCTTCTGATCAGGCCAATTTCAAGGTCCAAAGTGTTTTGCATTATGTTAAGGGATGTGTCAAGCGCTTAGATTCTTCTTATAGTCATTTGCTGAACTTGAGAGCTGCCCTTCCCCCACTGTAGGGGGATGCATCAGGCGCTAGGTTCCTCTAGCCAAGCTGTGTCCCAGATACTTCATTTGGTGTAGGAGGATGGATCACGGAGTCTCTGGACAAGCTGGTTGTCAAGAGTTGCAGATACACACTGTGCTGGAAGATACACTTAATACCACTTGATTTACAACCACTTCTTCAATTATTAGTTCTCACTTAGGATTTATTTAAATGTTTAAGAATGTTTCTTTCTTCCTAAAAGAAAATTTATTCAAATTTTTATTGAAAAATATACTTTCATCCTTAATTTATGTTTGTATATTTTACAACACACACACACACATACGTGCACATGGGAATTTTAAAAATTGGAATATGAAGTATTTTTGCCTAACCTCTGTCAAGAGATATTTGTTTTGAAAAAATTATGTACTCTTAGGATTTCACTGTTTATCCTTCTACTAATATTTATGAATTGCTTATCTACTAGCTATTAAGTATCTCTAATTGCACATCGCTGAGAAATCAAACTCAAGATGTCCGAAATTAACTTTTTGTTCTTCTACCTGCTCTTTTTCTTTCAATTGCTAGTCTTGGCATATGGCACCATTATACACAAGCACACTAAAAATGAGGAAAGTAATCTGTTCATTCATATTCCTAATAGACTTAGAACTTGTTCTTTTCTCCTTGTCTCTAATGATTGTTGTTCTTGAGCTGTCTTTATATAGCAAAATGTGGTAATTGCTTATGACACTCAGATACAGTTTCTTCACCTAAAGATACTGCATTCAAAACTGGAAAATCTCCGCTCTACAGAGAATAAATTTGAGTGCCTGCCCTGAGGCATTATACAGAAGCTCCAGGCAGTGAGAATGTAGCAGTGAGGAGACTTTTGAAACTGCAATAAATAAATATTTGTTTGAATTTCAAGACTATTGACTTTACTATAGAGTTGGACAAATTCATTCAGCAACTCAATGAATAATGTTTCTTCTAAGCTAGAAACATAAATAAAGAATCAATGATATAGAGTTGAGAGAGTGAGACAGACTATAAAATAGAGTATTACTGTGGGGAAAGTTCAAATGACAGACTTCACTGACAGAGTTAAAAACTTCACTGTATTCGGCATTAACTTTGTGATATTTTTGAATTAATTCTTCTGAAAGATATGTCTTACAATATCCCAATCTTCACACATTTACACAAGGAGGAATTATGTGTGACATTTTTTCATCTATTTTAGACAATAGATGGTGCTACTCTTGTTTATGCATTAGGTGATTTTCCATATTTCACAATAAAGTATAATATTTTAGCATGAAGATCATGTCTTTCTTTGCTAGTGCCCTATCTGTAATGTTAAAATAAGAATATATATGTAGTTAAAATTAAAGCATTTCATTAAATACTAATTTTTGGCTTCAGAGAATATCTATTTTTATTTTTGTTAGATTTGATTCACAAAATAAGGCAACTAGAATATCTAGAGAGATAGCCCAATGGACTAAGTGTCAGATAAAGCAAGGGCAGACTCTGGAGTTCAATCTCAGGTACCATATACCACACCAGCCGTGCCCCAGGGTGCACTGAGCCAACTACCAGGTGTGGTGGCACATGCCTGTAATCTCAGAACTGAGGAGGATCACAAAAATTCTGAGCTGCATAGTGAGACCCTGTACCAAACAAAGAAAGAGAAGTTAAGTATATAATGATGAAAGACAATTCACCAATATCATGTACCTATTGTTAAGTATACATGTCTTCCTACATTGATGCATCTACATGTGCAAAATAAATATTGCCAGACTTGATGGGAGAAATAGCAATATAGGGGGCCAGGGAGATGGCTCAGTGGAATAAGCACTTCCCTGACAAGAGCAAGGACTTGAATTCAATCCCCAGTTCCACAAAAAAGAATCCTGCTTTCAAGAGCCTGAGTTCAATCTCTGGTTCCGCCAAGAAGAAGAAGGAGAAAAAGGAGGAGGTGGAGGAGGAAGAGAAGAAGGAGAAGGAGGAGGAGGAGGAGGAGGAGAAGGAGAAGAAGAAGGAGGAGGAGGAGAAGAAGGACAAGAACGAGAAGAAAAGAAACAGCAATATAGCAATAATAAAGGATGATAATAGCTCACTTTCAAGAAGAAGAACAAGAAGAAGAGGAAGAAGAAAAGAAACAGCAATATAACAATAATAAAGGATGACAATAGCTCACTTGCAACAATGGGCTGTTCATAGAGGGAAATCAATAAGGAAAAAGGGTATTTCAACAATTTTATATATTAAGTAGACCTACTAGATGTTAACAGAGCATATCAGCCAGGAAAATGATTATAATTTTCAAAAAAGTACAGAGAACTTTTCTTCAACATAAAATGTATTTTGCTCCCACAACAGATCTAAATAATCTTTAAAGACAGAGTTAAAATCTTTTTAACTCTTAGTATGCAAATAATTTTGCATGCTAAGCAAGGGTCCTACCGCTAAGCTATAATCCCTATCCATTTGCTTTTTAAGAATGTTCTAGAGAAATAGACTCTAGGCTGTCCTTGGATCTATGGTTCTCCCTTGTCAGCCTCTGTGTATCTGGCATTGCTGATGTCTACTACTTCATCTGATTTAAAATTAGAATTCAATAATAGGAAAATATCCAGAAAATTTACAAGTATGTGCAATTCAACATTACTGTGTAGCTAATGTATAAAAGAAGATCTGTAAAGAAGAGTTAAAG
Organism: Ctenomys sociabilis; assembly: GCA_004027165.1. Lineage (NCBI taxonomy): Eukaryota > Metazoa > Chordata > Mammalia > Rodentia > Ctenomyidae > Ctenomys > Ctenomys sociabilis. Next base: position 25,249 of record PVKA01014246.1, read on the forward strand.
ATTTGAGAAATTCAAAGTTTGAGCATATCTTAACAGTTTTAAGGTATAGTGAAAATGGATTAATGAAGAACCATGAGAAATGCTTCTTAGTGTTAAAAGCTAGTTTTAAGAAAAAGAGCACATTTCAAAGGGAGAATAAGTGCTTGCTTGGCTAGCCCAAGGGCCTGAGTTCAATCCTCGGTTAAATTAAAAAGAGTACATTTCAAAAAACTTTATAATTTAAGAATTAACAGAAATCAAAGTCAGGAAGAAAATAAACAGAATCACCACAAAAATAAATAAAACATAGAAATACAAGAAAAATAATCAGTGAATTTCACATGACTTTTGGGAAGATAACCAAAACAACCTCTCCACCCCTCCGGAGCCAGCCCAAGCTGAGTGAAAACTTCCGCTGCACTCTTGGAACCCCAAAGACTCAGTCCAAGCAAAGGCCTGCCAAGTGTGTGGTGGAGCTTATACACTCCCCTGGAGCCCTGTATACCCAGCACAGGGTAGAATACAGGCTTGAGATGAAACTCTGCAGCTGAAGTCCCTGCAGAGAGACTAAGGGCCAGAACCTTGGGCCAGGTAACTCAGAAGCAGAACATCTTATCCGACGGGCACAACAAGTTCACTTCCAATGGGTGCAGCAGAAAGAGGCTGAGCACAGCAGGCAAACCAAGGCAGACACAACTGGATGGACACAAACTGAGCAGATCTGCACTCGAAGTTCAGTAGGTATTAAGGTTATAACTGAACCAATTCTTTACAGAGGACACTAAGCACAGAAGAAATTGTGAATCATACTGCTGCAATGTTTCAATCAATAGCGTCTGAATGAAAGAAACAAATGAAGAAAGATACAGAGGAACTTAGATCAGAAATAATCTGTGTAGTAAAAGAATTAATAACGTATTCTCAAGAAGGCATTGATAAAAAGTAGAGGAGATTAGAAAAATGATGGCCTTTGAATGAGCAATACAGGAAAAAATAGATCACATGAAGCAGACTCAAAGTGATACAGAGGAACTTAAAATCTCAATCACAAGCTTGCAAAACCATTTAAGAAAGTGAAGACATAGTTTCAGATCTTGAAAACAATGTCACAGCTATTGAAAGGGTAAGAAAAGAACTCTTATATGAAAAAGAATATGAGCAGAAGTAATAGCAAAAAAATTCCCAAATGTGAGGAAAAAATCTGACATTCAGGAATCCGAAGCATACAGAACTCCAAATAACTTCAACTCAAATAAAAACACACCTAGACATATACTAGTCAAGATCCCAGGAATACACCACAAGAACAATATAGTGAAAGCCACTAGAGAAAAGAAATAGACCACATTTAAAGGGAAACCCATCAGAATAAAGTCAGAATAATGAATTTCTCGTCACAAACCATGAAGGCAAGAAGACCATGGAGGACCATACTTCAAGTCGTCTATGAAAACAAATTCCAGCCCAGACTACTATACCCTGCAAAACTCTCAAGTTTGATGGAGAAGTGAAATATTTCCATGACAAAGGACAAATATAGAATTTCTTTTTTATTTATTTTAGTTTATGAAGCACAAATACCAATGAGTCAGTTTCAAGACAAAGTAACAGGACAGATTCGATAAATTAATACATTGCAAACTGTTTTCATAATGTTTTGGCATTGTACAAGGTGCATACATGATATTATACTTACAGACATTATTATAGCAGATATCTCTTATGAGTGAATTGAGGGAGTCAAATATAGAATTTCATGACGACAAATCCAAGCCTATACAGACTAGTAAATGATGTTCTAGAGAGGGAATAAAATGATTAGAACAGAAGGAACCCATTGAATACGGCAAGCAATTAACACAGGAGAAAAAGTAGTAAACAACAGCAGTAAATGTCATGGGTAAATCAATACATCTCAATTCTAACCATCAACATAAAAGAAATAGACTGGCACAGTGGATTATCAAAAGAAAAAAAAACCAGACAATATGCTATATACAAGAAATGCACTTAACTCATACAGAAATTCATAGGCTGAAAGTTAAAGGATGGAAAACAATACTACACACCAGACACAAGAGCAACCAACTATACAAGACAAATCTTAATGGACATGAAAAATATAACATTCAATAATTTTTTTTTTTTGTCTTTTTCAGACAGGGTCTCACTATGCAGTTCAGGATGGCCTTAAGCTCACTTTGTAGCTAAGACTGGTCTTAAACTTGCAACAATCCTGCTTCAGCCTCCTGAGTGCTGAGATTGCAGGAATGTGCCACCACACTGAGCTCCAATAATATAATCTTAACAGGAGACCTTAACACCCTTATCCCCAAAAAATAGATCAAGCAGACAAAAAATTACCAAAGAGTTAGCAGAACTGAAACACAGCTTGGAAGCAATAGACTTAGTGGACATATACAGAGTGTCCAACCCAACCAAAGCTGAATACAAATTTTTTCAGCAGCACACAGGTCATTTTCTACAGTCTACAATCCATAGGTCATGCTTAAGTACATGCAGGAAAACAAATTTTATCCCATGCATATTATCTGACCATAGTGCAATTAAAATGGAATTAAATGACAAAAGAAACCAGAAAAACCCAATAAGTAAATGGAAATTAAACAACACCATACTCAGCAACAAATGGGTCACAGATGAAATTAAAGAAGAAATTGAGCAGTATCTACAATTCAGTGAAAATTCAAACATAACATTCTGAATATATGGGATGTGCTGAAAACATTTCTCAGAGGAAAATTTATACTGTGAACTCACATATTAGGAAAACAGAATGGGAACAACTAAACACCTGAAAGGTGTACCTCATTTATCTAGAAAAGGAAGACAAAACCAAATCAGAGCCCAAAGTTGGGAAGAAATTATAAACATTAGAGCAGAAATTAATTCAATGGAGACGAAGAAAACAGCTCAAAAATTAACAAATGAAGAAGCTGGTTCTTTGAAAGATTAAATGAAATCGATAAGCCCCTAGCTCATCTCATCAAAAAGAGGAAAGAAAAAAATCAGATACAAGCAATAAAAAATGAAAAGGGTGTAACTACTACAGACCCAGTGGAAATTCAGAAGCTGTAAATAGCTACTTTGAGAACCTTTACTCTCACTTAATAGAAAATACAGAAGAAATGGACAGATTCCTAGAGTTACAAATTACCAAACCTGAATAAAAAAGCTATAACTACAATAGCCAGTGAAATATGACATGTAATAAAATTCTTACCAACAAAGAAAAGTCCAGGTCCTGATGGATTCACAGCTCAATTCTACAAGAAAATTATGAAAAATACAATCCCTGCACTTCTCAAACTCTTCAATGAAATTGAAAAGGAAACAGTTCTCCCAAAATTATTCCAGAAGGCAAGTGTTATACTGACACCCAAAACAGAGAAATACACAACTAAAAAAGAGAATTAAATTCCAATCTCCCTCATGAACATAGATGCAAAAATCCTCAATAAAATCCTAGGAAATAGAACACAGCAAATCATCAAGAAGATCATACACCATGACCAGGAGGGGTTCATTCCAGGGATGCAGCGATGACTCAATATATGCAAATCTATAAATGTGATACACTATATCAATAGAGCCAAATTTAAAAACCACATGATTGTCTCAGTTGATGCAGAAAAGGCTTTTGACATAGTCCAACACTCATTCACATGCAAAGTCTTACAGAAAATTGCAATAGGTGGCCTCTAATTCAATCTGATAAAAGCCATCTATGACAACACGATGGCTAACGTGATTCTAAATGGGGAAAGCGGAAATCTTTTACTCTCAGATCTGGTACAAGACAAGGATGTCCTCTATCACCACTCCTATTCAGTATAGTTCTGGAATCTTTAGCTAGAACCATTAGATAAGGGAGAGGAAAGGAATAAGAATAGTTAAACAAGAAGTTAAATTATCATTATTTTCATATGACATAATACTTTACTTGTAAGACCCCAAAAACTCCACTAAGAAGCTACTAGAATTAATACACAGTTCAGTAGCATAGTAAGATACAAAGTCAATACCCAAAAGTCAATGGCATTCCTCTATACAATTAAGAAACACACTGAGAGGGAAATTGGAGTAACAATAACTTTTGCACAGAAAATAAAATCCCTTGAAATTTCTCTCTCTCTCTCTCTCTCTCTCTCTCTCTCTCTCTCTCTCTCTCTCTCTCTCTCTCTCTCTCTCTCTCTCTGTAGCACAACCAGGTATTGAACTCAAGCCCTTGTTCTTGTGAGGGAATCGCTTATTTCACTGAGCAATCTCTCTGGCTCCAAGAAACTGTCATTCTACATGCCAAAAAACTAAAACTTGATCGAAGTCTATCACCATGCACTAAGCTAAAATGCAGATTGATTGATATTAAATATTAAAACAGAAACAATCTCTTGGAAGAGAAAGTAGGAGGAACTCTTGAAGACATAGGTGTAGGCAAAGGGTTCATGAACAAAAATCAAATTGCACAGATCATACTTGAAAGAATTAACAACAGAGGCTTAGTCATATTGAGAGGTTTTTGCATGTAAAAAGAAATTAAAAAGTGAAGTGACAATTCACAAGTTTGGAAAAAAACCTTGACTAGTAAACACTCAGACAAAGGTCTGCTCTCTAGAATTTATAAAGAACTAAAATATATTATGGCCCCCAAATTCAAAGACCCAGTCCAGAAATGAGCAACTGAGAAGAACACACAATTCTCAGAGAACAAAATTAAAGAAGTGAATGAATATATGAAAAAAAATTGATGAATATCACTAGCCATCCATGAAATACAATTCAAAATAACACTGAGATACCATCTCACTCCAGAAAGAATGTTATCATGAAGAAATCAACCAACAGATGTTGGACAGGCTATGGGGAAAAAAAAAATTCTCCACTACTGTGGCACATTTAGACTGGTGCAATGATTATAGAAATCAGTGTGGAGACTCCTTAAAATACTAGGGCTGGAAATCCCATTTAAGTCACCTATGTTCATACTGGGAATTTTCCCAAGGAACTGAAAATGTCATACTGATATATGTGTACCTATGTTTATTGCAACACAATTTGTGATAGCCAAATCATGGAAGCAACCAAGAAACCCATCACCTGAGGAATGGATGAAAAAAATGTGGTATTTTTATACAATGGAGTATTATTCATCTATAATGAATGATAAACTTAAAGCATTTATATGTAAGTGAATGCAACTTGAAGATATACTCATAAGTGAAATAAACCAACATACATGTGCAAATATTGTATAGTTTTCCTAGTTTAAGAAATCAAAAGAAGAAATAAAAATGGAGAAGTATAACACAATTAAAAGGAAAAAGAAAACTTGAGGGTTAGACAATGAAGAGAGGACAAGGAGAAAAGCTAGAAAACATGACAGGGGCAAAGCCATTCATTTATATGCACAAGATGGTTAAGGTAATGATCCTGAAAATCCTTAGCAGGCTTTGTAAACAAACAGTTAATTGGTAGGATTCTCATCCTGACTAACTATATATGCTGACACCTGTGAACTAAGCAACTGCACTGAAGATAGCAATGTGTAATACTAGTATCATGCCTGGAATGCCTTTCATTCTTGTCTTCTATATATGTACTACTTGTCATGACATGCCGATTATTGCCATGCTGTCTCTCAAGTAAATTGCTGTTTACAAAAAAGGGATAATAAAAGACAATAAGAGACAAGAAAAAAATGCCACAGTACTGTCCTGATAAAATTCTGCATATGGTTAGAATTTATATTTCTGTGTAAAAATATGTATTTGTGTATTCCTATTGTAAAAATATTTTTGTAATCTTCAATTTTTATTCATATTCTGAAGGAGCTTGTAGTTTAAAATATCAATGCTTGATGTAAAATGCCTGTTCCATGTTACATCTAAGATGTTTGATATTCAGACAAATAGTAAGGCTAAGTCCAACTGCATATGTTGTGGGATAATAATAATCTTCTCTTCTGGAATGTTCATAACCTAATTTTGCAGACCAAAACTTAGGGAAAAAAGGAGGGTTGCAGGGACAGACAACATTTTCGTCCTGGCCTTTCAAAGTCAGTGCAGACTCAGGACATAGGTGAACCTATACTATAACATCAGGCAACTCATTTGTGTCCCAAATTTTCTGATCAATGAGATTATGGGGCCACAAAATAAAGTAATCAATGACATAGAATGTGCCTAAGGAGAGTCAGGTGGAGAGAAATTATTCTCTCAGGCTTTCATGGAGAGCAAATTGGTCAAGCAATGGCTGTGACTCAAACACATAGCTGACACTGACAAAAGATCTAGACTGCAGTACAAGGATTCAGGATAAATCTTGAACTGATTTGACTGACTTTATCAGATACATAGTTGCATTTGTTCTTATATAGGTCTTGCTTTATCATATTCTTAACCATCTAGCAGAAAAGCAAAGAAATGTAATATAAAAAGTAAAGCCATATTAATATGCTGAGCTGTAAAAGGCTTAAGTCAACAACTTCTGACAGTCAGTCCTATGGAAAACCCACTACTATTATGGACCACTGGACTATATTGCAATATTTTGTTGAATTTACACACCTACAATATTTATTTTATTTTTTGTTTTTCTATGCTTTCATAATTTCATTGAAGAACAAATATCAATGAGATAGTTTCAAATCAAATTAATAGGACAGATTCAATAATTAATACACTGTATTTTTTTAGTGGTTATTTGTTGTACAAGGTGCAGACATGATATTCTATTTACAAACACTATTAGAGCAGATCACTCTATTCATTGAATGAACAGAATGTAGCTGTATACCTATCTTTTGTTTTCAAACCTGATTTATAGGACAGTTTCAATAATTAATACTTAATATACTGTTATCTTCCTAGTGGCTCTCTATAGTACAAGAAGCAGACAGGATACCCTGTCCAAACACTATTAGTGCAAATTATCATTGATCATGTTGCCCTTTGGCTCCATAATCTCCTTTATCAGAAAATTAGGACACAATCGAGATACATTATGTTACAGTACAGATGCTCCTATGTCCTCAGTCTTCACTGGTCTTGAAAGGCTAGGGCCAAAATGTTGATTGACCTTGCAGTCCTTCCATTCCTCCAATTTTTGATCTGCAAATGTAGGTTGTTAACCATCCAGAAGAGAAGTTGATCATTACCCTGGAACATATGCAGTTCAGTTTCCCCTAACTATCTGTCTAAATATCAAATATCTTAGGCATAATGTAAAACAGATACTTTCCATCAAGTATTGATGTATTGAACTTTAGGTTCTTACAGAATATGAACAAAAAAATTAAAAAATAGTAATATACACATATTATGACACAGAAATCCAAGCATATACAGCCTTCTAGAAGAACAGTCCTGTAACATTTTTCTTGTGTTTTTTTTTTTTTCATCTATTACCCATTAAAATAAAGAAAGCAAACTTTTACTTGTGAGACAGTATGGTATTAATTTCTGTCAATAGAGAAAGTACGTATTTAGCAGACAATGACAGGCATTCCAAGCCTGACCCTTCTATTACACATTGTTATCTCCAGTGAAGTTGCTTGGTTCACAGGAATTAGTATATATTCAGAGTCAGGTTGTGAATCCCACTATTTAACTGCTACTTTCAAAAACCTGCTGATGTTTCTTGGGATCATTGTCCTGCCCATCTTGTATGTACAAATATATGACTTTGTCCTTGTCTTGTTTCCCAAATTTTCTCCTTACCCTCTCCTCACTGTGCAGTCCTCAAGTTCTCCCTTTCCTTTTAGTTGTGCTATATTTTTCTATTTGTATTTCTTCTTTTGATTTCTTATACAAGGGGATTATATGATATTTGCTCATGTGGGTCTGGTTCATTTCACTTATGAGTATATCTTCAAGTGGCATCCACTTAAATATAAATGCCTCAAGTTTATCATCTTTATAGCTGAATAATACCCTATTGTATAAAAATACCACATCTTTTTCAACCATTCCTCATGTGATAGGCATCTTGGTTGTTTCCAAGATTTGGCTACCACAAATTGTGCTGTTGGTACATATATCAGTATGATATGATGAACATAGGTACACATATATCAGTATGATATGATGTTTTCAGTTCCTCTGGGAAAATTTCCAGTAGGGGGATAGCTGGCTTGAATGGGATTTCTAGTTCTAGTTTTTTAAGGAGTCTCCACACTGATTTCCATAATGGTTGTACCAGTCTACATTCCCACCAGCAGTGGAGAAGGGTTCCCTTTTCCCTACAACCTCTCCAACATTTGTTGTTGGTTGGTTGCTTTATGCTAGCCATTCTTTCTGGAGTGAGATGGTATCTCAGTGTTGTTTTAATTTGCATTTAATGGATGGCTAGGGATGTGGAGCATTTTTTCATATATTTATTGATTTCTTTATTTCATCCTCCAGAAGTGTGTGTTCATCTCAGATGCCCATTTGTGGATTGAGTCTTTAAATTTGAGGGCCCTAATATATTTTAGTTCTTTATAAAGTCTAGAGAGAAGACCTTTGTCTGAGTTCTTATTAGTTAAGTTTTTTCAAAAGTTTTGGGTTGTCTTTTCATTTTTTTGTTAAATTCTTTTGACATGCAATAACTTCTCAAATAAGAGTTGGTCTCAGTTTTCAATTCTTTCAATCATTTCCCATGAGAATGCATGCTTGTTCATGACCTCTTTGCCTACCCCTATGTCTTCAAGAGTTCCTCCTTCTTTCTCTTCTAGGAGACTGAGTGTTTCTGTTTTAATAATTAGATCTTTATTCCTTTTTGATGTTAGCTTAGAGCATGGTGATTACAATACTTAAAAGACAAAGCTAAATAAAATGGAATACAAATGAACAACCACTTTGTGTCTGCATATTCAATATAGTTATGATAGATATATAGCTACTTTCTCTTAATTGAATGAATAGAAAGATTTCTTGTAATAGTGTTTGTGGACAGGTTATCATGTCTGCATCTTCTACAATGAAGAACATCAAAACAACAATCTGCAATGTATAGTTATTGAAACTGACCTACTAATCAGTTTAGAAACTGTCTCATTTCTGTTTCTCAGCAAAATTATTTGAAAAAATACAATACCAGAAGTTATTTCTTATAAAAGGCATATATAGCTAATAAGTGCATAAAACATATTCAATATTACTAATCAGCAGAAAAATACAAATCAAAGCCCTGATGAAATAACATTTCATACCTTAATAATACAAAAATGATGAAAGATGAATATTGGCAATGTTGTGGAGAAAAATTATTCTCTTATTATGATGATGGGAATATAAATTCATTCAGCCATATTTCAAATCTCTATGAAGAGATTACAAAAATTTAAAAAAATTTAAGAAATTAAAAAATCCTATCATATGAACCATAAGTTCCACTACTCATGGTTTACTCAGAAGAAATAAAAGCCATGTCTTGGAGAGGTATCTATATTACTCATTCATTACAGCATCCTTTATAGTCACCAGAATGGGAGACTACATACTGCTCTGTAGCAGGATGTATATATATATACAGAGAGACCATAAAAGAAACAATTTTATCAATTCTGATAACATGAATTAAAAATAGAGGAAATTTACAAAGTACATTGGCATAAATGCTGTGTGATTTTATTTAGAGAGTTTAGAAATTGGACTTATGGAAGCGGAGGAATGTCATTGGCTGGTTGTAGGGAAATGAAATTTTAGTCAAAGGGTGTAAAATTTCAGTTATAAGAGATATTTTGTGGAGACCTAATGTACCACTGGGTGATTATACATACTGCACTCTTTTGTTTACTGTACACTTGATAAGAACAGATGCTAACTGCCTTTTCTTCATACATGAATGTAGTAACAGTGAGTAATATGATAATGGGTCTGATAGTGACAATCACTACACCTTGTTTTTATTCAGAAAATCATTTCCTCATACGTCTTCAATATGCACAAATTTTCTCTTATAAATTAAATATTTCAAAATAAAACTTCAATAATCATAAACCACATTTTCAGTGTTCTCTAAGTGTTAAGGTACTCATGCTTTTACCAAGTACATTAGGTTTTCATTTCTCAAAGAAATATGTTTATTTATATGTTTAATCAAAAAACTCATGTATCTACCCATCAAGAAATGTGTGTGAATAAAAATTCACTTTTCCCTTCAGCTTAGAGAGCCACGATGTATTAAGCTGTTGCCCTACCATGTACATATATATATATGATGGAGCTAATAAGTTACATTTTTTGAAGAAGATCTTATTAATCCTTTTAGAATATTATGGCTCCTGACACAATGCTGTCCTTAAGAGATTAATATTTTACTTTTTACTGCAAGATAGGAAATGATATATGCTAGTTTTGGAATAGTCTTTGAAATAATATACTTAGTAAAGGGAAATTTCAAATACTATTTAAAAGAAAGTCTAACTTATTTTCAGATAATATGAATAAGGACATTTAATAATATAACAAGATTTTATATTGCCAAACTTTAGGCAAAAGCTATTGTTTTCAATTTCCTTGTTACAGACAAGAAAGCTAACAGTGTCAGAATTAAAAAGGATACACAATTGGAATTATTCCAATTATTTTTCAATAAAAGTTTTCTGTAAATTCTACAAACATTATTAGGTATTTCAGCAGTCACACATTTTTCTAGAGACTGAAATAACAAATTCTTTTGGCTTTGTTTGAAAGTATTGACTTCTTGGTTCTGGAAATTCCAGCAGATTAGGCTCCAGGATGGGTTTGTTAGATGAAACAGTGTTAGTGCAGAGAACTGTCCTCTGTTCGTTGTTGAACTTGCTAGGTGAAGTATTTCATTGGTGTTGGTAAAAGATATATAACAGACTTAAAGAGGCATTTGATATATCAGCAAGTAGCGTCCTATCCAGATGAGGTTCCTGAAAGAAATCTAGTACCCATATTTCTTCACAGAGAGTTATCAGACTACATGGCATGGGCTGTAGAAGCATCAGCTTGGGCATTAGCTTACATGATTCACCAAACCTATGCAATTTATCTAAAAGTCACTGTCTGTTCTCTGCCTCAAAATTCTTTCCTAAACTCTCATAGCAAATTCTTTTTTTTTCTAAACTGTGTTATATAAGCTATTGTTTTCTCCTTATATTCTTCCTTCCTTCCTTCTTTCCTTCCTTCCTTCCTTCCTTCCTTCCTTCCTTCCTTCCTTCCTTCCTTCCTTCCTTCCTTCCTTCCTTCCTTCCTTCCTCCTTCCTTCCTTCCTTCCTTCCTTCCTTCCTTCCTTCCTTCCTTCCTTCCTTCCTTCCTTCCTTCCTTCTTTTCTCTCTATTCTTCCTTTCTCTCTTTTCTTTCTTTATTTCAGGGTGTCACTAAAACACAAGGACAGGTGCTTAGACTACCGAGCTATCTTCCTGGCCCCAACCTTATGCTATTCTTTTGTGTATGTGCATGTGTGTGTGTGTGTGTGTGTGTGCGCGCGCACGCCCGCACACGTGTGTGTACTTGTGTGTTAGTACAGGATCTCAGGACGTAGATCTAATTTGTAGTAATTCTCCTGTTTTCAGACTCCCAAGTGCTGGGATTACAGGTGCATACCACCACGCCCAGTCTCAGTCCCCATCTCAGCGCACCCTGGGGGTGTGGCTGGCACAGCAGGCTGGGGATTGAACCTCTGCTGCTGTGTTCTGTTTAAGTAGTCACTTTAGTCAGCTGAACTACGTTGCCGGCCTTTGTTATTCTAGACATGTTAATTTTTTAGGAAAATATGCAACATTGGCAGGTCTTATTAATTATAATACAGATACAGATTTTGACTACATTGTTTTACACTAGAATAAAAGGTTTAAAATGTGATTTAATTCCATAATCAATTTTAGTAATATCTTATTGGAAATCACTATGTGAATAATTCTTTTAGGCACATATATGATTGACAGTCACAATGAAAACACATTTGCAGAAAGCATAAGCTTTGTTGCAATGCTTGCAAATAAAAAGTGAAAATTCTGAGTAAGAGTGATGCCAGCTACCTGGCCCACTTTGGAAGGAAACAAATGTCTCATATTACATTTTATATTACCTTTAACTACAGGATGACAAGACTTTGGACTTTAAGGACTTTGATTAAAACTTTTCAATAAAAGCGATAATTTTCATTAAAAATAATACGAATAGGAATGTCCTTTTATTTAAAGACCTAAAGATAAAAATAAACCATTAAATATTTCAAGAAATTATACAAGACTGATTTCACAAAAAATGTTAAAAGCTAAAGGAACAATTTTATGTAGCCCCCAAATAGAGTGAGATCTATGTACTAAAGTGAAGATCAAGGGCCCCCAAATGATTTTAGTATGTTCCTGCTGTTTCTGGCATGAGTTTTCATAGGGATATGCCTGTGTGGCTTGACATGATACTAAATGATCAAAATGCAGAAGTCTAAGTACACTGTTCTTTTCTTCACTTTCACATGTATTCTTTTAATTATCTTTGGTGAAAGAAATCTCAGTCTTGCTATTTTTCTAACACAAAGAATTGAATTTTTGCTTTTTACATTCTTTTATGAAACACATGTTTTCTGCTTTACAAAAAATTTATAGTGTTATTTTCTCTATATAATTGCTTATATGTTTCATAGAAAAGAAAAAAATGTATCTTCTTTGTTCAGAAGGCTCTTAATTTTAGTGGGTTCACCAGCAAATTATACATATTCATATCTTTGAATTTATGAGTTACTAAATATACCATTATTGTGGGCCCCAGTGTCTTTCAAGAAGCATTCAACCTCGATGACTAGAAAGATAAAAGAAAACCATTTTCAGTAGCCTAGATTTCTGGATTTGTTCAGACACTAGTGTCTTTACCTACATATGTCTTGGGACTTCAGTTTCAGGTACTGTAATAAAACTGGTGTGGACATAGACAAAGAACCCCATATGCAGTTGATGTTGTTTGGGTGTAGTTCTTCTCCCAAGTACTTATGTGTTGGAGGTTGGACCTCAGTGAATGGGTGTTGAGGAGCTGGCACACTGAGGGTTGGGACTTCTTCGGAAGTTACAGCATAGAGAAAGTTGCCTTCAGAAGGGCTTGGACTAGTTTTCCTGGGATCCTGGAGTTAGTTCATGTGAAAGGCTTATTGTGGAGCAGATATTTTGATGCTCTATAGGCACTTGGACTCCCTTTTTGGTGATGTGTTGTGATACCTTCTTTTTACGGGTGCTCCTGCCAAAGTGATACCATTGGCCCTCAGACTTTCATCAGAGCTGAGCTCACGCCAGGTCATCCTTTAAAATGGTGAGCTAAATTAACTTCTTTTCTTTATAAATTAGCCTCAAGTACATACTTATGTTAGCATGAACCTGACTAATGTTGAAGTTTGTAGACAAGGAATGGCCTTGTAAAAATTAGAAAATTTATGCCAGTATTACCATCTAGCAGGGCAAAAGCAGCACAGTCTTTGATAAAATGCAAAGGAAGTAATTGTTTAGGGGCTTGGGGAGATGGCTCAGTGGAATAAGAGCTTCCCTGGCAAGAGCAAGGGCCTGAGTTCAATCCCCTATTCTGAAAAAAAAAAAAAAAAAAAAAAGAGCAGTTGCTCCTTACTTAATATACTACATATAAGAAGAAATAGTTTTTCCTTAACTTTAACAAAGATACATCAAATACATGCATTCTAAAAACCTAAAATATGAATAAGAATATTTGCATGTGAACTAAACTTTTGATTTAGTGTAAGAAAATATCGCAACCTAGAGGGGAAGAAATTTATTTCTTTCATTTTTAAAAGTTTTATTTTTATTCTATTAGGCTAGGTTTTGAAATAACTATCAAGGAAGGGAATTTTTGAGCTACTGAACCTTAAAATTTAAGCTTCATGGCACTTCAACAAGTGTCATATGTAATCTCTTTTGATGTTCTTTGCTCAGTATTTTTCTCTCAATGTTCTCTTTCCTGTCTCCAGAGACCAAATGTGTATTTTCCCTATTACTATAGCTTTCTGTGTCATTATTTCTTGAATCTACTTTATACGTTTTATATTTTACTCTTTCATGCAAGTAATTTCAAGCTTATTACTTACTTCCCTAAACAGTGTATATATTATTTCAGAGTGAACACTTAATAACTCAATATCTGGAATTCATGTTGATTTGTTTTTTCTTCTGCTGTATGTACTGATTCTTGATCTTGTCCAACATCTCCTGTACGACTGTTGATTTTTTACTTCTTGTTGACTATATTCCTATAGATTCTCCACATGAAATTCTATGGTTACAGATATGGGGACATTTTATATGCAAGCCTGTTGTGGCTAAGAATTTCAAAGGCATGTGGATTAGGCTGTATGATTCTAGAATTAAGTAGTTTGATGCTGAGATTAAGATGAAATTAAAAGTACCCCACCCTGAGTGGCACTACACAAAAAGGTAGGTATTCTGGATGAAACACAGAGGGCCAGAAAAACCTACTCGGCTAGTTTAGTGCTTTGCTGCCTTTGTTCACTGTTAAGTGTTTCTTCCCTGCGACATCCCCCTGCCCTTCCACTCTCTCTGGGAGTCAGCACTATGGACATTCCTTCTACAAATTTTGTGTTAAATAAACCTTTTCTCCCTTAACTTGTGAGTGTTGGCTATTTTAGCACCACAATGAGAAAAATAACTAAGAGAAAATCCATTCCATTTTCCGCTTTCCTCAAACCAACTGGATAGGGATTGAAAAATATAACAAATATAGTACCTTAGATTAGTTATTAAAACAAACTGCAGATTCAGGGGGCAAAAAATAAACACATTGTATACACACATATCTATATATCCATATAGGTATATTTATCTCACTATACTTTTATAATTATATATATATATATATACATAAATGAAAATACACTTGGTGTGCTATCAATTATGTAATAATTATACAGCACACATAATTACATCACACAATTGTACATATAATATGATATGTAAATATAAGACTGTCAAAGATTATATCGTTTATATTATAATGTTCATGTATTTATACCTAAATATATAATCTATGCACATACATGTATAATTTTTGTCTTAATTTTTGTCCTATTCTTGTTTTGATTTCAGCAAAATTACTCATCCAGAATATTAATCATCCATTACAAGAAACATATAATCACTCATTAATTATAGAAGAGGTATACAATTAGGAGTTGGCAAAGGGCCTCAAGACACTGTGGGAGCAAAATTTGGGGAAGAACTTTGGAGGTGGGGGAATCTTATCTCTCAATCCTTTCTCTTTTTATCTTTTTCAGTCTAAATGATTAAAAGATAATATTCTGTGGAATGCTTGGTTACTTTAATTTTCATAGAATAGTTTTATAATACAAAACTTATACACATTTAAGTTTAAAATTCTAAGATATTTTGGGTCAGGACACTTTCATATTTCCCTTAATAGATTGCCTAATACTTTCCTTTGTACCTACTTGATATGGATTCTATAGCTGTCTGTTAGGTACTTGTCTCTGAAATTGATTGGCCTCACATTGTAGAAGTATTATAATAGAACAGTGGAAAAACTGTGCAAAGAATCCTGATCTGTACTTTATTAATTTCCAACCATACGAATGAACAGCAATTATTCCTTACAGAAAATATAACCTGGTTTACTGGCATAAATCTAATTTCTAAGTATTTGTCGTACATTTCAAGTGTCCTTGGCATTGTGTCATTATAGTAAGACTGCAGTACAGTGCAGTGCGTCTCAGCTGTCTGGAAAAACACTGCGTATTTCTTGAAAACTTCATTCATTTGATGTTACATAAATTTGCTCCATGTTTTATTTATCTATTTATTTATTTTTTGTGGTACTGGGGATTGAATTCAAGGCCTTGTGCATGCAAGGTGAGAACTCTACCACCCAGCTTCCTCCCTGGTCCTATAAAATTGTTTAACTTACTTACTACCTTAGCATTTATTTTAAGCTGGGCATGAATCATGTGAACTTAACTTCACTGTCTGTCTGAATATAAGACCAAAACTTACAGAAAAACAATGACTACAAGGACAGCCAACATTTTGGCCCTAACCTTTCAAGGTCAGTGAAGACTCAGGACATAGAAAAACCTGTAGTGTAACTTCATGTAAATCAGTTGTGTCCTAAATTTTCTAATCAAGGAGATTATGGGGACACAGAGGAATGTGATCGACAATGTAGAGTGTGCCTATGGAGAATCACATGGAGAGAAAACATTCTGTCAGGCTTTCACAAAGAACAAACTGGTCAAGCAATGGCCATGACTCATCCACATGGCTGACACTGACAAAGGATCTTAAGGTGCACTATGTGGTTCCAGGGTAAAGGGGATTTTACTGACCTTGTTACATTCAAAAGTTACATTTTTGTTATATAGGTCTTTCAATATCTTGGTCTTAACCATCCAGAAGAAAAGTATAAGCATGAGGTATAAACTGTAAGGCCATGTTAATATGTTGAGCTTTAAAGGCTCAAGTCAACAGCTTCTGACATTGCCAGTCCTATGGAAAACCCACTACTATTATGGGCTACTGGACTATACTGGAATATTTTGCTGAATTCATGTACCTACAATATTTAAATCACAATGTAATACACTTTTGTGACAAAACTAAACAAAAGAAGGTCATACAAATGAATGAGCATTTTGTTACTGTATATTCAAAATAGGATAGGTATACAACTACTTTCTCTTAGTTCAGTGAATAGAAAGATTTGTTGTACTAGTGTTTGCAGACAAGATATCATGTCTGTGTCTTGTACAATGAATAACCACTAAGACAACAATATGAAATGTTTTAATATTGAAATTGTTGTACTAATCAGTTTTACTAAACTGTCTGAATAAAATTATTTTTTAAAAAATCATGTGAAACCCAGACCTAAATTGTCACCTGTAGCCAGGTAAAATCCCTGCCTTTTAGACCACAGGGACTTTGTCAGGTAATAATCCTGAGAGTTAAGAGCTTAGAATAAAAAACCTTCTGAAGATTTGATTGGAAATCACAAAAAGTGAGAGGAGACATCGATTATCATGTAGCCAAAGGCATGTCAAAGAGAGGACAAACTTGAAGCTTTGGTTCCCTGACCTATACCCTTCTTCTCTTATAGAAAAAATCTAAAGAATATGAAAAATATAAGGTTACTTATTGTGATGGTTAAACTTGATTGTGTTAAAATGTTAGTGTTGTGAGACGCCCAGAGATCTGAGGAACGCAATCCTGTGTATGCATTTCCTGGATGATAGAGGTATGACTGAGGTACTACAAGGAGCAGTGGGAAGACGCAAGACATGTTGCCACTAATCCTTACTTTGAATATACTTAAGTCTTAATTTGAAGAGAGGTATGACATCATTCTTGCTATTTTATGAAGCAGCGTTGGGAGACTGATTTTGTGATCGTTATACTTGTGATTTTGTAGCTGTTTTAGGGCCCTGAATTGATTCTAAAAGTTTAAGTTTTATGGCCATTCGGAGACCAGGAAAGAGCTAGTAGTCCCAAAGTGCTAGGCTTGAAGAATAAGGTGTTTAAGGGCACTGCATAATATGTGGAGACTTTTTGTTTAATTTATTGAAGTACAAATATCAATGAGACAGTTTTAAGACACCTTAACAAGACAGATTCGATAAATTAATGCATTACAAACTCTTTTCATACTGTTTTGGTATCGTACAAGGTGCATACATGATATTATACTTACAGACATTATTATAGCAGATGTCTCTTATCAGTTAAGAGTGTAGCTGTTTACTTATTTTTTATACCTGAATTATATCAAAAATTCTCTAATTATTTTCCTAGTGGTTGTCCATAGTACTAGAAGCCGACATAATATCCTGTCCAACCACCATCAGTGCAAATCTTGCCTCTCATAGGATTATGTAGAAGCACAGCATTATCTATCCCAACTGTACTGTCCATACACACACATCATGATTTTTTCTTTCTTTTTATTTTCTTTTCTTTTTCTTTTTATTTTATTGAACTATAAATGTCAGACAGTTTCAAGACACCTTAACAAGGCAGATTCAACAAATTAATACATTTCAAACTGTTCTCACAATGTTCTGGCATCGTACAAGGTGCATACACGATATGACACCTACAGACATTATTTTAGCAGATGTCTCTTATCAGCAAATTAAGAGCATAGCTGCCTACCTATCCCATTCCCTATACCCAAATCACATCAAAAATTCAACAATTATTTTCCTAGTGGATGACTGTAGTACTAGAAGCCGACACAATATTCTGTCCAACCACCACCAGTGCAGATCTTGCCTCCTATGGGATTACGCAGAAGCACAGCGCTATCTATCCCAACTGCATTGTCCATACACACACTTCACAATTCTTTCCCTCTACACCCCTTCCTTTGTCTACACCTGTCAAAGGTGGGCACTGCATTGTCATTCAACTAACTTAAGTGCTTGAACTCGACAACACAATCCAACACATTCCAGCATTCCACAACAATAGTGAGTTATTCAAAGAAGTTGTCGACCATAGCCATTTACAGCTCAGCTTAATATTATGGCCCCGCGATGTATACTTCATTTTTATACTTTTCTGCTTGATGGTTAAGACCTAGATAGAGTAAGACTTATATACCAACACATGTACTTTATGTTTCTTATGTGGTCAGTGAAGTTCCCTCAGGGTTTATCTTGTAACTTTTCTTCTGGATGGTTAACAACCTAAGATCACAAGTCAGAGTTGGAGAAATAGAAGAGCTACAAGGCCAGCCAACATTTTGGCGCTAGCCTTTCAAGATCCACGAAGACTCAGGACATAGGAGAACCTGCACTGCAACATCATGAAACTCAGTTGAGCTCCAAATTTTCTGAACAAAGAGATTATGGAGCCACAGAGGAAAGAGATTGAAGTTCTATAGTGTGCCTGGGGAGAGACACATGGAGAGAAAACTTTCTCTCAGGCTCTTGGCCGTGACTCATCCACATGGATGACACAGACAAAGGATCTTCAGAATAATGTACAGGAGACTTTCTTGTTGAGGTAACTTAGTAACAACATTCTGCATCATTTTCGTCATGTCTGGCAAAGTCCCTAACAGAAGAGGACTTCCAGTACTGCTTCTGAATGGCAAGAATAATGGGATAAGTGTGTTCTAAGTGAGAGTATCTTGAATGATGTTAATGTTACATTTACTGTAATAATATTTACTATAATAATTTTTAAAATCTAAGTGTTCACTGTAAATTTTGATCACCTTAAATATGCCTGGTCCCTGTCCCTTTCTTTCTGCCACTGTTCCCTTGAATTGCTTCCTACTGCTATGAAAAGCAGATTTCTTCTGCCACCACCTTCTACTGTGTTTCAGCTTTTGAACCTGCCAGCCATCTACTTAACCCACTGGTACAAACTCTTCTCCTTCCCTGCTATAAGTTGTATTATCTCCAAGATTGGAAAGGGTGAATATATTTATATTAGTAAAACTTGGATTCAGAGAGTTAAATAGATAATTAAAAACTATATACACACATATATGTTAGTATAAACATATGTGCTGTATCTTTTTTTAGAACTGTACTTAATACAGGGTCTATACAGATCAGACTTGTATTGATCCTCCTCTTTCCCAACTCCTGAGTGCTAGGATTACAGGTGCATGCCACCATGCCCAGTCTCAATTGCCATCTCAGAGTGTCCTGGGGTCAGGGCCGCATGGCAGGCTTGGGATTAAATCCCTGTGTCTGCCTAAGCAGGCGTTTTAATCCTCTGAACTATCTGGCTGGCCCTCTTCCTTTATTTTTGTCTTAGCTTGCATTTTGCCTTAATCAGAAAAATCCATACAGGATCCAAGCTTGTATACTTGATTTACTTCATTCAAAATTATGTTTTCCAGGTGCATCCATTTTCCTAAAGTGTCTCAAATTCATCCTTCTTTGTAGATTAGTAGTATTTCAGTGTATATAGATACCACATTCTCATTATCCAATTGTCTTTTGATAGGTATATAGGCTGCTTCCACACTTTAGTTGTTATGAGTAATACCAACAAAAATTAAAATAGGGGTCTGGGGAGATAGCTCAGTGGTCTAAGCACCTGTCTGGCAAGTGCAAGGACTTAGGCTCGATCCCTGGTACTGTATGCTATCTGGACTACTGCACCTGGGTGTGGTGGCACACACCTGTAATCCCAGCTGGGAGGCTGAGACGTGAGGATCACTTGCCAGACAAGCACTTATTCCACTGGGCTATCTCCTCAGCTCATGACATGGGTTTAAGTAGTATTAGTTACATATGGGGACCCTACTGAATTAAAAAAATTCTGAGCCTGCAATATTGGAATAGAAACTGAATTAACAGAGAATATGCATCCTATAAGAAAAATACACTGAAGGCCAAAATCCTTGATAAACATAGATGCAAAAATGCTTCACAAAATATTGTTGACCCTCAGTCCACAGCACATTAAAAGAGTGATTAACCCTTACAAAGTCAGGTTTATTTCTTGAATATAAGAAAGGCAAAAGGTCATGGAAGTTCTTCATTCTGTGAACTATAAAACCTTATAGAAAAAATTATAGAAGATACAAAGAAAGGGATATATAACCTGTGTCCCAAATTGGAAGAAATAATTCAAATGTCTTGTTTCTCATTAGTCTCTTTAGATTTTCATTACCTTCATAATTCAATCTTGGTAGGCACTGATTTATTTCAGGTTACTCAAATTGGTGGTCTGTGATTGTTCATAGTGGTATCTCATGATTCTTTTGCACTTCTGTGGTACTAATGCGAACATCTCTTCCTTCATTTCTGATTTTGTGTTTTTCTTTTTAGTCTAGCTACAGGTCGAGCCAATGAGAAATGATGCCTTAGATGGGAGGCAGGCAATTGTGGAGGAAAACATCAGGGGGCACTAAGAGTAAGCCCGAGGGACCATGTGTGTTTTTTTTTTTTTTTTCCAGGAGGTCAAAGGACTGCCTTGTATGAGGCAAGTACCTTCCCCAAAGCACAGACTACAAAAAAAAGTAGACAATTGAGATCATGTGAAATGAAAGCGCTTCCTCAAACAAAGGAAACAACTGTGTGAAGACAAACTGCGATGGACGAATAGATCTGCAGACAACACATGTAATAAGCTATTAATATGAAAAATGTACAAGCAGCTCAAATACCTGAATAGTAAGAAAAGCCAATTAAAGATTGAACACATTCTAGAAATACTTCTTTAAAAATATAAAAATGTTAACAATATATGAGAACAAGATTCTATCCATCATTAAGTATCTGGGAAATACAATTACAATCATGAGATCCCATTACATGTTTTCATCTAGCATGAGTTACTATGTCATCTATATTAAGTATGGTGTTTATACCTCATAATATTATGAAATATTCTTATACTGCATAATATTATGAAATATTAAATGTTCCCACCACAAGAATGGTTTGGGTGTAATGTGTATGTTACATAAATCAAGTTAGCCATTCCACATTACATAAACTTGTCAATTGTGGGGTTTTATATCATACATAAAGAAACATTTTGTTGTTAATTAAAACACCAAAAGCAAGGAAAAACTTAGCTACAAACTTATTTATATTTTTTGTTTATTTTTTATTTTCTAAAGAGCATGTCAAATAATAATAATAAAAACATTAGAAACAACACATGATTTCACTGAACTAATATAATTTGAAAATATTTGTAGTATTGCATAATATTGTATTCAAATTAGTTTAGATTACCATAACCGTGCAAGCAAAACTGGAAAAAAGTTCTAAGAAATTTAAAAGGGAAAAAAATTGACTGTTCCTTTCTATAGACCAGCAGAAATCACCAGTACAATTTCCAAGGAATCCTGCATACATACACAGATACATCTCTTCTCCCCGCTATGCCTGTCCTCATCTCAGTGTTTACTTACCTTTGAACAGATTCTTTCCCTTTTCACATTATCTATTATACCTTTCAGGTTTTATTTACTCTTTTAGGTTCTTATACTAGCAAGGTAATATGTTTGTACATGTGTGTCTGATTTATTCACTTAAGAGTTTGATCTCTAGTTGCATCCATTTAGTTGATGAATATTTGGATTGTTTAAATAACCCAAATCAGAACAAACTTTAAAGAAGACAAATAATAATGTTAAAATTCATATTTTTCATGGAAATCTTGTACCCCTGTAATTCATGTAGTCCCCACTATCTTTGAGCTTCTATACCACAATGGAAATTAAAGTCATGACTAACATGGTTTTACCATTTATTCAGCAACTACTTCAGATGTTGAAGAGACACCCTAAGTGTCAGAATGAAGAGTTTTAAAATAACAATGAGCCTTGTTTTTGCTTATTGATTTATGTAATGTAAGTCCTACTGAAAACAGATATTATCATATATAAAATATTTCAGTTAATTTTAATCCCATTAAAGAGATATTATCATTAATAAGATATGTTGGCAATAATGAAAGATGTGACCGTAAGGCATTTCCATTAAGGCAGGAAAATCTTTTTAAACTTTTATCCAGACTTTTTTAACTTCTCCATCAAAGCTTCATCATTACTAATGCCACAAAGTCACCTGCAAATTATTGTTCAATTTGATTTAACTTTTATGAGATAAATTGAGTGGAGATGCCACTAATAATGGATAAATGATTGTTCTTTTAATGAAGAAGGAATTTAAATCATCCTATCAAATTTCTATAGACATTGTTGGCAACTTCTTGCAGATATGAATTATGCAGCTCACCACCTACCTACTTAATACTTGTTATTACATTCTGGGGCACATCATAACATTTTGTCAAAGCTCTCATATTTCAAGCTTCTTACTTTAGATTTTTCCTTTAGTTCGTAACTACAATTAAAGAAAATATACTGCATTCCTCCTGAGGTACAAAGATCACTGGAAGCATGAAAGATGTCAGGCAAGCATGCTGGATGCTTAACTCACAGTGTCACAATGTTTGGACTCAAATCAGGGTCTTATACTATAGAAATATTGTCGTTGTATTCTGCAATCTAAATATTTTCAATAGAAGTGATTTTCTGGTTTTTGTCATTGTTTGTTTTTTTGTTCTTGTTTTTGTTTTTGGCGGAACCAGGGATTGAACTCAGGTCCTTGCACTTGCCAGGGAAACGCTTATTCCACTGAGCCATCTCCCCGGCCCCAAAAGTGATTTTCTTAGTAGCAATTTGTGTGTTAGCATGCAAAAACATTTCTTAATTAACTTTCCTGTTTTCATTATTTTCTTTATTAGGGATTGTGATTTTTCACTTCTAACATTTTTATTAGAACATATTTTCAGAAAATAACATTTATCTTCTTCATGTGGAGTTGGTGAATATTCATAACACATCTTAATTTTTTTCTTCAGTCCCTTTTCCTCACTTACCTCACCCTCCCATTACTTGCTCCCTTTCCCATTTGAGAAAGGTCTAGCACCTCTTTCTATTATCTTTTATTTTGCTCTTTATTTGTATCATGGAATTCATATGTAAGAGAAACAATACAATTTTAAGACACTTTGTTTCATTTATGTCACTTAATATGATCTCAAGGCAATTCATGTTCTCTTTTGGAGGGGAAGGAGGAACTGGGGATTGAACTCAGGTCCTTGTCTTTGCCAGGGAAGTGCTTATTCCACTGAGTCATCTCCTCTGCCCTTTACATCCGTTTTCTTACAAAGCATTCAAGTTTATCTTTCTTTCTGGCAGAGTAGTAGTTCACTGTATGCAAATGTCATATTTTCTTCACCCTTTTATGTGTTAATGGTCATATAAACTGCTTCCAAGATGGGCTTATTATGAATTGTGCTGAGTAATGTGATTTCCATTATGGAAGCTTTCTACTTCCTGACAGTAAATTTCTGAATATTTAATTTTTCATGGCACTGCCTATTTTTTATTGTATTTTCCCTAATTATCTTTTCACCAGTTAAAGGGATTTCATTGATTTTTGTGTGTGGGTGGACTTTTTGTTCAGCTATATTGCTGAATTTTATTATTAATCTAAGAGTTGTTGGGTAGATATTATTTTTGTTTTTAGAGGACTATATCATTTACAAAAATGATAAATTGACTTTTTATTATACATATCCTTTTAATGTCTTTTTCTTCTTTAATCATATTTCACATTTTAAGTATTAATGACTCACACCTTTGACTGCATAGAAGATTACATTATTTAGTGACCACACTTTTTCAAATAATCAAGATATTACAGTGGTGCAGGGCATGTGAAAACAAATAATCTGGCATAAACTTCTATATCTGTGCTATTACTTCAGTATGTTATTTTGGGTTTGCAAATGTACCATCAGATTATGCTCCTACACAGAACTTGAGCTCCAAATTGAATATTTTATACACTTTAAACTTAGTTGTATTTCTCAGTAAGGAAACTAAGTATGTTCATGTAGAAATTGTAGGTGCCTGAAGTTTCACCAAGTTATGAATATATATTATATAAATTTGTTGAAGTACAAAGAAAACAATTTATCAGCTGTATTTATTCATTATTACATATCATCAGTTACTGAAGTTGATCTGAGTTGTCATTAAAAGGGATGTTTAATCTATTTTCTCTGCTATAAATTCACCAGTTATTGCCAAACTATTGTCTATGTAGTGGTCTTTCATTAGAGTTTCAGCAGTTAAGTGCATACATATACTGTTAGTTTTTGCAGCCCCAAATTACAAATTTGATAGTGGCCAATGGAGAATATTTACTTGAACTCTAACTGAATGCAAAAGTGATAAATACTTAATAAAAGATGATCATTCTTATATGTGGAAAGATGAACAGGAGAAATCTCTTAACACAGGAGAAAGGTAGTGTCTGTGTAATGCCACAGTGAGTACTATACCACCCAGATATTTTTAAAAAATTTATTTTATTTTATTGAGAGACAAATATCAATGAGACAGTTTCAAAGCTGATTAATAGGGCAATTTCAATAATTCAGTGTTATCTTCCTAGGACAATTTCAATAATTCAGTGTTATCTTCCTAGGAGTTATCCACAGTACAAAAAGCAGACAGGGTCTCCTATCCAAACACTATTAAGTATAAATCTTTCTTCCCACAGAATTAAGTGAAAGTAGCTGCATATCTATCCTAATTACTCTGTGTATACAAATATAAAATGGTCCTTCCTTCGTATCCCCTTTCTTTGTTTAGTCCTGTCAGACATGAGTATTCTATTGGCATTCACTTATTATGCTGCTTGAATTCAGCAAAACTTGTTATATAGGACCACCTAGATTTTTGTGTAAAGACACTTACAATGTTGGTAATGAGTAATGGAAAGACTTTAACTTGGAAATTAAGAGCAGCAAGAGAAAGAAGGACAAATGTGATAAACAGCAGTGAACAATATAAAACATGAAACATGTATTTGTGAAAGCTTTTCAGTTGATTTCACCTTTTATTAGCATTGTTTTTCGTTTGAATATTTATTTACATTTTTAATTTAAACGTTCTTAGTTTTGTTTGTTCCAGGCAGCATATAATCTGCTTTACATTATAAATTTAATATTTCACTATTAATTATGACTACTATACAGAATTTTAGACGATAGATCATCCTTCTAGTTAAACATGATATTAAATTTTTATCTCCATTTCTTTCAAAGTATTTTCCTTCCTTTTTGGTGGAACTGAGCAAGAACTCAAGCCTTTGCACTTGCCAGGCAAGTGCTTATTCTACTGAGGTATCTCCCTGGCCCCCAAATTAATTTCATCCCAGAATTTACTTATTTACTTTGTGAATGCTGTTATATTTTGAAAAGTTGTGTTTTCATTTTTAAAAACTGATTTATTTATTTATTTGGTACAGTGTTTTGCCAAACAGCTCCACTCATGGCGATCTTCCTACCTATGGGATTATAGGTATGCAGCCCCACACCCAGTTTTGATGGGGGGCTTAGCATGTCTGGGCGTGGGAATGGCACACAATGTGGTATCAGGGCCTCAACTTGTTTCACTGAGTTTGCCATGCTGATTGCTTCGACTGCTGAGCTGTTTCCTCATCCCACTTGTATGTTTTCCTGACCAAAAATCTAATTAATCTTACTTGTATTACTATACTTCAATAAGTTTAAGAATAAATACTACAGGGGCAGGGAGATAGCTCAGTGGAATAAGGGCCTGTCTGGCAAGCACAGGGTCCTGCCAAAAAACAAAAAAGAAAAGAAAAAAAAATAAAATAAATAAATAAAGACTATAAAGTTAATTCCTGAATATGGTTAATAATGAGAAATTGACATTAAGAGACAGCTCTGATTAAAAATGAAGATAAGGTGAATGTACATTGGAAATATGGCTGTGTTTGGATATTGTTATGTAGTTAATGGATTTATACTGTTTGGTTATCAAGCTACTTACTTCAATGCCATAATACAGTCTGCGGAATCTTCCTTGTGTCTAGCTCCTGCTACTAGTTTGGAAATATTAAAACTGTTCCCCCAAAACATTCCCTGTTATGTCTTAGATATTGAAAGAAGGTCAAATTGCTGAATATTCTTCTCTCTTGTAGTTGTATTGCCAAGTGAAGAACAGCCTGCTGCACAGATCACATGCTGAGTGGTTCTGGTATGGTGCTCAGTTATGGTTCCTGAAGAGATAAGCCTAAATTGGACTTATGTCACATGGCTTCTGTGTTGCAGCATAGGTCTCAGAAAGCAGAGCAACATCATATGTTAGAGAACCCTGAAATGCAAGTAGAAGACCTTGGTCTTCACGTGGCAGTTTATTTGGGAAACAGCATGGATTCGAGAGCAGGGCAATAATGTGAGGGCAGTCCTAGGAGTGTTCTGGAAGGATTGTGGAACTTCCCTGCATCGTTATCATTTCACATAGGAGAAAACTATCATGTGACTACTGAAAGAGCCAAACTTAACATATGAAATAGTGGCTATTCTATTTATAAATATTTTGGAAAAAAATATCTCAATGAAACACAGAATTCAGGATGAAGTACAGCAAAGTACTTCCATACCTTACCATATTGCAGTTGAGTGATAAGGGACAGTGATTGTGTATTAGAACAAAGGATTTTGAAAATTTTAGCCACAAATGAGTAATAAATATTTTATGAGATATATTTAACCTAATTAGTTACATAATACATATATGAGAGCATCACATAGAACCTTATTAATACACTTTAATTTTTTTGTTCTTAGAATTGAATTTAATTTAAAAATATAAAACTTAGATGACCTTGGAATACCAGTTGCTGCTAAGCTTACAAGAACTGTGTAAGACCTTAGCTCAACTCTTCCTGAGAAATTCTGATATTTAATTATCTTTTTAAAGTTCCTCTTCATTCAATGAAGTAGACACTTTTCAGGTCACTCCATTCCCAACAGCTATGTGACACGCATTAGCCATAATCACTGGAGCATGAAGAAATTAAGCAGCTACAAAAGACACTAGGGAATTATAAAACTGAAGGAATGAAAGTGGCAGTTATAAGCTGTAATTAGCCCACTTTCATTATTTTAGTATGACAAATCATTAATGTACATAAATTCACAAAGAGAAAAACAAAATATAAAGATTTATTCCTTTAATTTTATTTTTAGTTTTTTTCACATTATCTGGAGAAATACTTTGAATTAATTTAAAATAATTATTTTTGAAGGAAAATATTATATATTGGAATTTTCTACTTAATATACATTTTTGATTAATCATGTCTATTACATACGATAAACATTTTTATTTTATTTTACTTTTT